>JACEFZ010027049.1:0-119067 GCA_014155875.1 Cepaea nemoralis | reverse complement strand
TTTTTTTTTGGTTTTTTTCTAGTTCTTCGGTGGCATCTGCGTCGGTTTCTTGAATTCCTGTGACATCTGATGGGATATTGAGAAGTTATTAGAAGTACTGTTTCCATCTTATTTGGATTTGATTATGTGGTTGTTTTCGGGATTTCGGGATTATTTGGATTTGTTTTTGTTCACTTATTGGTTCTCCATTTTCGTTGTTAATTATTTCAGTTAGGTCAAAGGGTTTTCCTCAGGTTCTCATTGCACTTATCTTTTCATAGAAGTTTCTAGTTGCATCCTTGTAGTTTTTATTTAGAGTATCTCCATACTCCTCCCAGTCTTTTTGTTTTTCTCTCTTTACTATTCTATTCACACGCCTTCTCGCTATTCTGTATTCTGTGTAATCGCATTCCTGTTTGCTCTTCGACCACTTTTTATATTTTTCCTTTTTGACTTTTACAGCTTTCTTTACTTCTGCATTCCACCAACTTGTTATTTTCTTTATCCGTGTTTTGCGTTTTTTCATGGTTCCACATGTCATCTTTACAGTATGACATAAGCCTGGGTCACTGACATTGAGTTGAGTGACCGGGCAGGAGGTAGAATGGAGATGAGAGTGGGAGACAGTAAATTGACTGACCTGGCTACGAGGAAAACAATCAACCCTCAGAAATAATGGGGCGGATATGAGTGGAAATCCCCAGGGGGGGGGGGGGGGGTGGGTGGAAAGAGAGTTGTGTGTTGTGTGAAGTGGGGAGACAAGAAAGTCAGTGAGAGAAGAGACCGACTGCGGGTCAGGTGGATTTTAAGAGAGAGCTCCGTGTTGTGTTGTTCTTCTAGTTGTGAAGACAGGCCTGAACCCAGGGTGGGTTCTGTATTGAGTGTAGGCCTAAACCCAGAGTGGGTTCTATAGTTGAGCAGTGGCTCCAACCCAATGTGTGGGTTGTATTGTGGGAGACCCAGCCGTGGATAGTAGCTGGATTACCTGTCTTGTGGATTGAGATTAGAAGCCAGCCGTGAGAAGGCATTGATGTGTGCTGGTTAAATTGTGAGGAGGATATTTATATTCTATGGATTACGTTATGTTTCTGGATGTATAAACCTGTTCCGTTTGTCCGTCTTATTTTTGTAATAAAGGATTATGTGCGCCAACGGATTGTTTAATGCCTGGTGAATATGCACTGCGGGGGTGAGTTACATTGCAAGACAGATATCTCCATTGACACACCATGAGTATCGTTACCTAGACAACGACCATCACACAAATATATCATGAGCATATCATCGTAAGAACTTCGTGATATTGTCATCAAGAAAACGCTGTGACAATCTGGAGGCTACGTCCGATCAAGAACATCTGGGAATGTCCTGGCAAGAACGACGGGATATATTGAGAAACCCATTGCATTATAGACATTGTGTCATTCTGAGATATTTGTGGGCTCTTCGCTGAAAGAGAGGAGTTATTATCGGTGACTTCGTGCCATCAATTTAGACAGTACTGCGTCACGAGATTAACAGCAATTCTTTTGTGTGTGTAAGACGCCACATCGAAGAAAAAACTGTCAGCGCGCAGGGAGGGTACGCGGCGGAAATCACAAGCTAGCAGACAGTTCAAGTGAAGTCCACTACAGATGATTTGGAACCAACCATATCGCTAAAGCGAGTGGGGGTGCAGCGGCAGCACAAAAGTCGGTGATAAAGACACGCCATACAGACTAACCGGGAGAGTCCATTACGGTGACAGGTAAATTTGATACCAGGCAGGAGGGCTGAAACTAAAAGACCAGTGTTGAATCCAGAGTGGCGAGGGCAGCGTGTGTGTGTGTAGAACATCCGCTGTCGGTGATAATGACAGGATTGTGAACCAAAGATAATTGACAGGTGTGTGTGTGCGAGGCAAACGCACCGTGTTGTCGCAAGTTGACTGGTCAAGATTTTTCGACGCAGTAAATAGGACGGGTGGAGACACCAGCGTCCAGGTACGAGGGGAAAGTTACGTTAACCCCCACCACAGCCGTGCTAGGGCAGCAGTGGAAAGTGTGATTTTCCACGAAGTTAATATAGCAGCCGGGTGGGGCTGTCAAGTTTGTGTGAAAACTGTTTTACGGAGGAATTTTTCACTGAGAGTGATAAAGAGAAATTAGGTTGACCTTGGAAGGCAAGGCTGTTTAACAGTGGAAAGTTACTGGGAATTTCCACAGGAGATCGGGATAAACAAGGTTGTTTGAAAGAAAGCCAGACTTGATGTTTCGTCTTTGTTCAAGCCTTTGTCATCATTATTCTGTTATGAGCAAACAGTTTTAACTTATCGTCATCGCAACCATTGTCGTATTTCTTTGCCAATAAGGATCTATATATCAAAATTTAAAGCGCTGAACATTGGCTGCCATTCTCTTTTCTTTTTTGGTGAATCTTGTCGGGTAACGGAAATCCATAACATTAATGATACAGCGAAGCGCCATCTCCGCAACGAAAGTAACAACATATCGAGAGAACACTTTGGATTATTATTGTGGTACCACCACGTACAGAGAAAGTACAATAACGTTACGGACTGTGTCGAGACAGAACAGTTTGGATATCACTATCATCTTCAACTTTTGTCGACAGTTGGAACTTTTGATCACCACGTGAATTCAATAACCACTCAACAAAACCAGAAGTCGGTTTGAAATCTAGCGTCGTAGACATTTCCAGCGGATTGCGAATAACGATTAAAACGAACAAAACTTTGGTGACTGAATAAAAGAACTTTTGGCGACGGATTAATAGGCCCATATTTGTCGGTCAACCAGTTACACATTATTATTTTTATTGTTTTGCTCCATTGTCATATTTATTGTTGTCGGGTGTTACGCAATTATTTGTATGTGGTCCAGTGTTTGTCAAGAGTAGGGATTTTTGTGTTGTTTCTCGAAGGCCGGGAGACAGGGCGAAAAGTTACTTTCTGAGGTGCACCATATATAATGTCTGGGAAGAAAATCGAAAGGTCGGTTTATTTGGTTCTGCAGGGACGGTCCTGAATTATATAACGTGCCAGTTTGTGTTTGACTGTCAAATTTCTGTATAATTTTATGCTATAATGTTTTTCTTCTTCTCTTTCTTCTTTTCGTTATATTTACATATGATATTTGCTGTGTTCGGATAGATGTTATTATCGTGCACTTTTGTCGTGTCTACTATCTAGTGGTATCTGAGTCAGTTTATATTTTACGCGCACTGTGGATGTCCCTACACAAGCTTGTATTTGTTACTGTGGTTTATTTCTGTGTCATCATCGTCTCCGTGTACTCAGCTTGTGAAGTCTAGCGTTGGATAGTCATCACTTAGTGTTATCATCCATTTGTTTGTATATGTATTTATATGTATGTTTAACAATATTTCCAGGGACTTTATGAACTTTTGGTCATAGATATATAGATATAAGGGAGTATAGGTGATACTTCCCCCCTCACTACCTAGTGCTTATAGAGTGACTGGGTGAGTACAGAGTGATATTGTAGCACTACGGATTTACGTACACAGGGAGTGTGGGTGTACTTAGGGAAGTGACACAAAGACTAACAGCAGAGTCTGTACATTTATAGTTGGCTGATTCACAGCAACGTGTCCACAAGTACAAGATGCCTACTTTCATGGAATATATTGAAGCAGGTGAACGAATAGGCCTTAAGGGTAAAGAGTTACAGGAGTATGCAGAAGCGAAAGAACAAAAGCAGACGGAAAGAGAGGAGAGGCATAATGAACGCGAGGCAAAGCGTCTACAGGAAGAGAAAGAGACGAAAGTAAAACTAGCTGAAATGGAAAACAAGCGTCTACAGGAAGAGAAAGAGACGCAAGTAAAACTAGCTGAAATGGAAAACAAACGTCTACAGGAAGTAAAGTTAGCTGAAATGGAAATTGAGAAAGAGAAGATCAAGTGCCAGATGCAAACTGAAATCGAGTTAAGAAAACTAGAACTATCTTCGAAAGGTCAAAGTGAGGAAAGCAGAAGACCGTCGCAGTCGTCACAGAGATTAAAACTGCCATTTTTTACGGACCGAGACAACTTGGATTCCTATTTGTCGAGATTCGAAGCATCAGTGAAGGTATTAGGCATCCCAGAAAGCGAGTACGCAATTAGACTGGGCGAGTATTTAACGGGTAAGGCCCTAGAAACAATGTTTAATTTACCTGTAGAAGAAAGGAACAACTACACTATCTTACGTCAACGTTTGCTGACAAAGTTCCAACTAACTGAGCATGGATATAGAACAAAGTTTAGACAGTTAGGGCCAGAGACAAATCAAGATTTCACAGATTTTGTTAACACAGTAAAGAATACATTTAATAAGTGGATGGAGCTGGCAGAGGTAGGAAAAGATTTTAATAAATTAGTGGATTTAGTGTTAAGAGACAAAGTGTTATCATCATGCAATACAAACTTAGTAGCTTTCTTTGAGGAACGTAAGCCAAAGGACATAGACACAATGTCTCAGTTAGGGCAAAACTATATGACTGCACATCCTAACAGTTCTATTGGGAAACTAATGAGTGAGGAAATAGTCTGTGCAGCGTACACTAAACAGGACCAGAATCCAGTCATCAGACCAAGGGCGAAAAGTGTGGATTCAGCACAGAAAGGTGGGCAGCAAGAACTTCAAGATAATGGTTTCCGAGGAAACAATGTTGGTAGAGTAGGACGGTACCCATATCGAAGAGGGAATTTCCAGAGACGTCCAAATTATGCCGGATGTTGGAATTGTGGGAGCTGGAGACACAAGGCAGCAGAGTGTGATGCACAACCATCAGATGGACCAACGAACAACACTAACAGGGAGATTACTTGTTTCAAATGTGGAAAGAAGGGGCATATCAGCCATCAATGTAGGATGAGAGAAACAGAGCACTCAAATGCAGCACAAGTAATTGAGACGATGAACAATGAAGATTGTAGTGGGTGCAAACCTCTTTTTGAAAAAGACAGTCAGCCAGTCTTAATATGTGGTCACACAGTTAAAGCAGGATCAGCAGTGCATGAAGGAGGAAGTCTGAAGATGCATCATGGGTTTGTTAATGATAGGCCAGCGTTAACAATTAGGGATTCCGGATGTACGTCCATCGGGGTGAGAAAGGGTTTAGTGCATCCCTCGGATTATACAGGAGAAAAGATTAGATCCATAACATTTAATGGGACAGTAGAATTCTACCCAATAGCCGTGATAACAGTAAAAACACCATACATAACAGGAAGAGTGACAGCATGTGTTTTAGACTCACCAGTGGCAGATCTCATCGTAGGAAATGTTATAGGAGTTAAAGAGTGTACAGAAGAGGAAGTAGTTTATTGGGACCAAAAATATAGTGTAAGCAGTAAGGAGGTAGTTACCACAAGAGAACCTAAATTAGAGAGTATAGCTGAGGTAGAAGAGGCACTTGAAGTAGACACAGGAACTCAGGACAAGGATAGTACAGCTGAGCAGATGAGAATGGATCCCAAATATAGTGCTAGTGACTCCCAGAGACAAGATACTACTCTGAACAAATGTTCCCAAGGGTGTAGGAGAGTAGAACATAGGCAGTCAAAGAAAGGTAGATGGTGCTTCGAGAGGAAGAACAATGTTCTTACTCGCCGCTTTTCAGATAGTGGAACTGCACGTGGGCAAGGAGCAGTACCTTTAGCACATAGAGACCGATATACTAGAACAGGATAGTGCATGTGCAGGGCACATAGGCATAAGGCGTATGCAGCAGAAAGAAAGGTGCCAGATATATGGGCCAAGATTGAATAAAGAGCTCAGACTAAACAGAGACTCAAGGGTAACGGTGCAATATGCAGATAGGAAAGTTGAGTCAGGTCAAAAGAGTTTTCGCGACATTACTGACCCAGGGCTAGGGATAGCAAACAGATGTTGTAATTGTAGAGGTACCATGAGTCATGGGTACATGAAAGGTAGACACAGCATCGACAGGAATCAGAGGAGGGTTAATGCAAGAACAGAACCACCTGATATAGGGTCGGTACACAAATAGTATTGTGGGGTCGTGAAGTATTAAGAGACCTGTGGGTACATAAGTATAATGCTTTTCTATGATGTATTATTATTATGATGTGATGTATTAGTTCATGCATTGATACACAAGATAGATGGTTGTATTTATGTGTGAGGAATATAGGAGTGTACTATGAGCATTTGGTGTATTATTTAGGGTGGTAGCTGGAGTAAGGTGCAGCCATACTTAGGGCTACCCAGGCTATATGTCTGGGTCACATGTTTAGTAAGTTTTAGTCTCCCAATATTTGAAAACGAAGTTTTCTTTTAAGAGGGGGGTAATGACATAAGCCTGGGTCACTGACATTGAGTTGAGTGACCGGGCAGGAGGAAGAATGGAGATGAGAGTGGGAGACAGTAAATTGACTGACCTGGCTACGAGGAAAACAATCAACCCTCAGAAATAATGGGGCGGATATGAGTGGAAATCCCCAGGGGGGGGGGATGGGTGGAAAGAGAGTTGTGTGTTGTGTGAAGTGGGGAGACAAGAAAGTCAGTGAGAGAAGAGACCGACTGCGGGTCAGGTGGTTTTTAAGAGAGAGCTCCGTGTTGTGTTGTTCTTCTAGTTGTGAAGACAGGCCTGAACCCAGGGTGGGTTCTGTATTGAGTGTAGGCCTAAACCCAGAGTGGGTTCTATAGTTGAGCAGTGGCTCTAACCCAATGTGTGGGTTGTATTGTGGGAGACCCAGCCGTGGATAGTAGCTGGATTACCTGTCTTGTGGATTGAGATTAGAAGCCAGCCGTGAGAAGGCATTGATGTGTGCTGGTTAAATTGTGAGGAGGATATTTATATTCTATGGATTACGTTATGTTTCTGGATGTATAAACCTGTTCCGTTTGTCCGTCTTATTTTTGTAATAAAGGATTATGTGCGCCAACGGAATCTTGTTTAATGCCTGGTGAATATGCACTGCGGGGGTGAGTTACATTGCAAGACAGATATCTCCATTGACACACCATGAGTATCGTTACCTAGACAACGACCATCACACAATAATATCATGAGCATATCATCGTAAGAACTTCGTGATATTGTCATCAAGAAAACGTGTGACACAGTATTTAAAATGCTTGATTTGAACATCTCCCATTCTTCTTCCGCTGTCTTTCTTTCTATGGGTAATTTTACAAAGATTTCAGTTAGCTATTTTTCATAATTTTCCCTCCCTGCCTCGTCTTTGAGATTTTTTAAAGTTTACTGATTCGCATGGCATGTATTTTCCTGGTCTTTGCTTCCTTCTATTGATGATTCTTATTGTGGCAACGACTGCTTTGTGGTCTGTTTATACCTAAGTAGTTCACTGCCCTTGTATCTAATATATTTCTCTTTCTGTTATTTCTTGTTAATATAAAATCAATTTGTATCTAGATCGTTCCATTTATACCAGGTGTATATTTGTGAGTCTTTGTGTTTATAGAACATATTTGTTATATAGAGGTCGTATTGGCTGCATAGCTCTTTCAGTCTATTTCCGTTATCATTTCTTTCATTTTGTTGGTCTCCAAATGCTCCAAAATGTTTTTCTATGCCCGCTCTGTTGTGTCCTAGTCTTGCATTGAAGTCTCCCATAACTATGATGTTGCCCTGCTTATCTATTTTTATTTAGCACGTCATGGATGTCTTCGTAGAAGTCTTCGCATTCTTGCTCATTATTGTTTCTATTACATGGTGCGTATATTTGTACATATGTTGTAATTGTTTGTTCTTGTATTCTCACTGTTATGATTCTTTCTGATATATATTTTATTTATAGTATTCCTCTTGCTAGCCGTGGTACAAGACTATTCCCACACCGTGTCGTGCCCTTTCTTGCTGTTCCACTCCAGAGTAGGCAAACGTGTAACTGTGGTGGATCTCCTTGCATCCTTCCCACTTTATTCTGGTGTCCGCTATTCCCATCAGTCCGATTGTCTTCTCTTTCATTGTTTCTGTAAGTTCTTCTTTACTATTAAAACCGCAGACGTTCATTGTGCCTATTTTTTTAATCGATGATCTATCTCGTAGTCCATTAACATTGCCGGGCCTATATCAATTAGGGTCAGTCCGTTTATACGCCTTAGTTTTTTTCTACGAGCAGTATGAAGATCCCCTGCCGGCTTGCTAGGCCAGTCACAGGTTTAGGACAAAAATCTGACCATAGGGAGTCCATCCCCTATGGCGAGCCATATCCCCGTTAGCCCATGATCTCGTGGTCATGGTTTCCCAGACTACACCACGTGTAGTCTGCGGGTCATCGGCAGGTTACTAATTTTAACTTTTCACCCCTCATTCCACTTATCTTTTTATAGAAGTTTCTAGTTGCCTTTTTGTAGCTTAGGGAACTAAAGTTTTAAAAAAAAAACCATCTGGAATGGCACAGAAGAAAACAACCATAGAAGAAAACAGCCATAATTGAAGTAAAAACAAAAACAAAACAACAACATCGAATTAACGGAAAGAAATAACTGAGGGTGTATAAAATAACTAGGTTTAACAAAAATAAATTGAACTGACGAATTCAATTTGAATTTAAAAATAAATTGAATTAAAGAAATAAATGACATCGAAGGAAACAACTAGGATTTAATTAATTAATGTTAAGATTGTGTGTCAGGTCTTAGTCAGATATGACTGAGCTACCGTATAACAGTAGACGGTACTACCTGCTTTCTGTTAGAGCCGAACGTTGGGCGGCGCTTACCAAACCCGACACCCCACATTGTGCCAACGGCTTTGGGCGGAAGAGCGCAATTGGGAGGGTACAAGCCTTACCCTGGTGCGAGGAAATGCAAGCTAAAGAAAAAATGTCATGGCAGGGCAGACCAGGCCCTAAGCCTTGGTTGACGGCTGGTCTAGGATCGAAGCTCCGACAGGCGGACAGTTAGAGCATTGCTTTGCTGATCCGGCAGCTTCTGCAGCTGGTCTTGTTCCAGATGTAGGGGTGTTACCTTTCCTCTGGAGTGAACTAGGCAGGCCGAGAGAGGGATCATGCTGCATGGGCAACACATGATCTCTATATTTTAGACCAGGCTTTGTGCTATGAAAATGACCACGTGTTCACATGCACCCACTGTGAACGGACATTTACAGCTCAAATTGGCCTTATCAGTCACATTCGCTACCGCCATAGGTAAAAGTTATTATGCTTTTTTAAAGCACAAACTATCGTCTGTCAAGACGGCAAGGTGCCAATGTGTTAAGACATAACAGCGATTTCAGGAACTATCTTTAACTGACGAAAATATCAATCAATCATGTGCCATACCGGAAAGCGTGGGCGGTCATGACTCGCCATTTCACTCGATCGCCAGAGTCGTGGATCAGCTCCGTGTTCCTGTCTCGATCATACCATGTGGCCAAGCCATCCAGGCATTTTCTTCTCGTTCTTCCCCTTGGTTTGTTCCCTTCGATCTTGCCAGTTGTCACTAAGTTCTCCAATTTGTTTCTTCTCATAACATGCCCAAAACATTGTGACTGTCATAGTCTGATTACTCTAATCAGTTTACGATTTTCATTTGTCTCCTGTAGTACTTGGTCATTGGTTTTTCTGTCTCTCCATGGTATTCTTTGCATACTCCTCAGAAACCACATTTCTGCAGCCATCAGATGTTTTTCAGCTTGCTGCTCAATGTCCAAGTTTCACATCCATACAAAAGAACAGGCTCTATGTATCCCATCAACACTCTTTTTCTCGTTTCAATTGAAATCTTTTTATTGGTCAGAATGGTTTTCATCTTGCTAAAGGCTACTTTCGCAATTGCGATTCTTGTTCAATTCTCTTCAAGGCATCCCCCATCAGACGAAAATAACAGTTTCAAAAACAATTAAAATAACAATTAAATAAAACATTACTGAATGAAATAAAAGTTAGTTGGATATTATTTACAGGCCGTCGCAGTTAATCCCAACATTTTCCGACTGTTTTTGATTTCTTGGCAAGTTTACGTTTAGTAGTTTGCTATTGCTTTCAGAACGACGGGCACTCATGCCATCGTATGAAAATCAACGTAAAGGGGGCTGATTCCAAATCGCCTACAGTTGGGTTTCGAACGCAGTATGCGGGATGTGGAATTACGCCCGTAACCCCTCGCCACAGAGCAGTGGATACGTTTTAAGAAAAACAAATAATGAAGTAGTATGGAAATATAAAGAGGGATAGATCTTCGGTTTCTTTCTTTCTTCTTCGTCGTCCTGCTTCACCTCCACTTTATCCTCTCTCTGTTTCTTCTTCAACCTTGTTTTGTTCGTCTTCTGTACCTTCATAGTCTTCATCCTCCGCACGCTTCTACCTCTCCCTATTTCCGCCTCGTATTCACCCTCCTTCCGTTGCGCCTTCATTTCTGTCTCTCTCCCCCTTACTCCTTCATTAATGTCATGTTATGTTATGTTATATTATGTTATGCTATGTTATATTATGTTATGTTAGGTTATGCAATGCTGTGTTATGTTATGCTATGTTGTATTATGATATGTTATGTTATTATGCTATATTATGTAGTGGTATGTTATGTTATTCTATGTTATGTTAAGCTATGCAATGTTATGTCTATGACGTCACTGTACATCGGGTATTCCCACGCCTGCTCAATCCCTCGATGCAGCAGCCATCCCAAAGTATCTCTGCTGACTGTTTCAATGAGGAGTTCGTTGAGGTATCTCCTCTCTTTCCTTCGAAGGTCACGGATTGTGGGAGTTGTATGGATTTTTCTCCAATGGTCATGCGGGAATGCAGGAGAATGAATAGGCTGATGGGCTGGCAGGTAATGCACCTCTTAGTGGTAGATTGTCTATGAACAAAGGAGAGTTGGTCGTGCGCCTGTGGAACCAGGTAGAGAAGATGGGGGAACAGACTGAGAACCTGTATGTGGTAAGAATAATATTATGGGGGTTAGGCCGGCTAAAAACTATGGCCATATAGAAATACATAATATGACCATTAAAAGAACGGAAACATACAAATACCTGGGTACAATCTTCAACTGCTCCAACATAATAAGGGAAGACATACAAGCTAAAATCAACTCTGGAAATAAGATATACTATGCACTACAACATCTGCTAAAATCAAATGCGCTATCTCGTAACACCAAGATCACAATATACAAAACACTGATTAGACCAGTTGTGCTGTATGGCTCTGAAACCTGGAGTACAACTAAAGGAGACGAAGCCTTGTTACATACCTTTGAGAACAAAGTCTTAAGACGCATCTTTGGGCCCATTAGGGATACACAAAGGGGAGAGTGGAAAAGAAGAAGCAACAAAGACATTTATGATCTGTTTAATCACCGCTAATCACTGGTATCATGAAGGCTGCAATGGCTGGGGCATATTGAAAGAATGGAAGATAATAGGGATACTAAACTCGCTAACACTCAAGAAATAAATGACCATAGACCCCGAGATAGACCAAGAAGACGGTGGAAAGATAATGTACATACAGACCTACAAGCACTTGGAATCGGCGACTGGCAAGAGAAGGTCAACCAGAGAGACGAATGGAGACGGCTTGTATCTGCAGCAAAGAACCTCAGTGGCTCGGAATGCTGAAGAAGAAGAAGAAGAAGATAGGCAGAGGTGCTGTAAGAATCTCAAAACAGAGGAAAGACCAGGAGAACTTTCAAAAAGATAGCGGTGGTAACGATAAGTAGTGTGACTCTTCGCTGGCTGTTGAACGAGGGGATGGAGCGCGTATGGGAATGTCCTGAGTGCAGTGATGTCGGTTCTTAGCTCAACTCAACAACTTAACTAAATTCCGTCGAAGGCGGTATTGACGTGTTTGACCAGGCTTCACCCCCAGATCATATAATTGAGCTGGCATAGGAGTTGCTTTGGTATCCGCAAACTGAGTCCGCACTGCATTGGTTACATTAGCCTTGTTCATGCCTCCTCCCGCGTGTACTGGTGCACTATTTGTCAGTTTGTCAGCGCGTTCACTACTTCTAACTCCGCACTTCCCGGTGAGCACATCACAGCTCTTCGAGCAAACATATACATGTGTTGTCTTTCTCGGATATGATGCAGATCTTTTTAGTCACGCACTAGCTGTACACACTAACAACGTGTGGCTGCTAGTTTTGTAGTGCCGCTTCTATCGACGATGAACTGTATTTTTAGTGGCGGACCTTAGTGTTGGCATTCTGGCAGCGGCATTATGCATAATATACCTATGCGGGCTGTTGTTTTGTCGAGACTCCTGCCCGTTCCACTTTTCACATGGGGCTGTGAGGAGAATTTTGTGGCGCAGGAGCGAAGCATAATGGGGCGACCCTTTGCCATGAAAATGGAACCGCGACTAAACAACCAACCAACCAACTAACCAACTAACTAACTTCGAATGCATCCTTGTATAAGTCCCTCCTTGCGAAAACACACTCAAATACAAACTAAAACACCCAAACGAGACTTATACTTTAATAACATTTGATAATTTAGCTGTGGCAAATGTTCTTCTTGCCCATAAAATTAATTTGGTCTGCAAAATTAATCAAGTGTAAAATAAAGGTCCCAGTTTGCTCCTGTCACTTCCGCTTTACGGAAGTCTGAACATGGCAACATTTTGAAAGGAGCTACTTTACATCGCATCTACTATAGCTCACCAACTGGAACAACTGAATCTTTATGTGAATCCTCATTCGTGGGTGGGTTCACTGGTTTGGCAGTAGTGTCTACAAGATAAGGGAACAACACAGGGAAATATACCGCAGCTTCCGCTGGCAGTATGAACTGAGTGGCAGGCATTGACATAGATCCTGGTTCTATATTAAGACGAAGTGTTCTGCCCATGCCGTCTGTCTCCCTTAGGGGCATGTAGCGATCCCTGTCTAGGTTGAAGAAGGCGGATTCAAATCGCTCTCGATCAAACTGGTCCATGGACATGAAGTATGTCAGCTTGTCTACCTCACGAGCAGGGCCCCAGTTGTAAGCCGGCTGGGCCAGTTTTTTTACGCGCTATAGATTACAGAAATAAGGAAAATATAAACACAATTTTCAAGAAATGTCACTTGCTAATTGTCAAGAAATAATAATTTGTTTTTTGTACATTAACATTATGGTTTTGTTTTCGTCAATATAACTGAAAACTTAACTCTTTATATTACATGACTTGTATATTTTTAACGAAATAGTACTCATAATAACTACCATCAACATAGGGGTTTCCTGTGATTTACGTTCAGTACGTTCAAAACGTTCAGATTTACTTTCAGTAGCTTACCATTGCCTTCTGAACGACCGGAATAGAAAAGAACACACAGAAAATAAAGAACAAGAACATAAAGAAAAGAAAGAGCATACAGAAACTAAAGAACAAGAGCATACAGAATAAAAACGAACATACAGAACATAAAAAAACACAAGAACATGAAGAATAGACAAGAACACACAGAGCACCAAAAACAAACACATAATGCACAATAGAATAAAGAACCAGAATACGACAACATTAAAGACATGAAAGCCGCGTGTGGTTTGCTAGTGGTCAGCTGGCTACTTTGACCACACACTGATATCTGCGTAAGTGAATGTTCCTCCCCCATCACACCAGGAGTATTTCGGCACTATGCACAAACTCCTAGCACAGACGAGGATCTAACTGTGTGTCTACCAGAAACACTTCAGCTATAAGCATTCCTATATGGCAGGTTTCAACGTTTGGAAAGTTTACCCGGGCAGCGTCATATTTAGCACCAACTTTTCGATTTCCAAATGCCGAGAAATACCTACGATGCACGTGTCTCCTTCAAGTATTTCGCCCTTATGTCAAAAGGCTAAATTCACTACCCAGGATCAGGGGGTGGTGGGGAGATGTACTATAATTTCCGTATTTTGTAAATATCCGGATAGCCGCACCGAGAATAGAACCAAGATTCAGAATAGGACTCCAAACCTTCTAAACTATTGCGCCATCTTAAGGACAAAAGGAGTCAGCAGACCATGAACGAAAAGAACTCAAAGAAAGTCCTCTCCTTCAGAGATAAACATTTGCTATGCGTCTATTCGGGCTTTTGCGCTGATTTCATATAATGGTATGAGTGTCGGTCGTTCAGAAGGCAACGGAAAACTACTGAACGTAAATTTGACAACAGATCACAAACAGCCAATACATGCTAGGGTTTACTGCGGCGCCCTGTAAAGGATATGCAACTAACTTTAACTATTCGGGCTTTGGTCAATAATGGGCGGTTCCTTGAGGTCTTCCCCAAGAACTGGTCTCGAAGAGTCGCTACCGTGACTCATACGTCCTCTATCTGCCTGGCGGAATCAGGGCTTTGAAGGACAAGCTCTGGGGTTTGCTTTGCCGTTCCACAGTGTGGGGTGGCAGAGTCTGTGAGATCGACTCAGTGGAAGGCAATGATAAAATAGAAGCCAAGTAATAGATTGTGTTGGGATATGTCCTACCTGCTGGACTAGACTACAGCGCGGTACGGGAAGACACAGACGAAAAGTCAACAGAAAACGAACTGGTGTCACTCACTCACTCACTCCCCCACTCCCTCCCTCCCCGACTGACTGACTGACTGACTCACTCACTCAATATACCTGCCAGAAAGTTCCAGATGTCTCTCTTCGAATGCTCAATACCGCGCACACCGGAAGCGGAACCAATGAGGCAGCTCCCATAGCCCAGCCCAGGTAGATGGCCCACCTCGGGAACGTGTACGACTTAATGCTGACCGGTTCCAGCCTGCCCACACTGAAGAACCAAGTGAACTAGGGGAAACAATTGAAGAGCGTGTTGTATGAGCCCTTATAAAAAAGTAGGCCGTCATTTTTCGCCGCTCTGGCAAATAAAATAAAACATTTTGAAAAGATACCAACAACACAGTTTATCTGGCATCATTTATGTGGAGTTCTCCTTCTTCGTATCTCTTTCGATGGGAGAGCGCCACAAATGTTTACGCATCTCAGAAGTCAGTGTGTCCGTCTTCGGCATGCATTTGTGCCAGGTTATGGTTCTTTCGCCATGCTACTGAGTTTGGTGCGTGGAGTGACACAGTGAGCTATGAATTTCACGTGGAATCCATTTACATCTGTCTGCTATTATTTGTAGCGTGAATTGCATGTTCAGAAAAATGGCGGCCGGCCGTCGCGGAACTAACTGGGTCGCCTTTGTGCAGTAATGTGCGGCTGCTGGTTTTCCAGTGACATTCGCTTCCATTGACGATGAACTGTATTTTTCGTGGCGGACTTTTGTGTTGGCATTCTGGCAGCGGCATTAAGAATAGTATACCAGTGCGGGCTGTTGGTTCGTCTAGACTTCTGTCTGTTTCACTTTTCATTTGGGGCAGTGAGGAGCAATTTGCGTGATATTCACTGGCACAGGAACGGAGGATAATGGGGCGACCCTTTGCCGTGAAGTTAGGATGACGAAACCACGCACTACCAGTCCAACATGAGTAAAATGCGTTAACAAACCGTAGCCACAAGCATAAACACTCCTTAACAGCTTAACAGCTCAACCGCCTATCCTCCATTATGGGGACCGGAAGTCATACAATATATGCACGTCCAGGTCAAGCTTTCAACTTAATGAAGTTGCTTGCCAAGCAGTTATCCGTTTGTTATTAAAAACAGTTAGTTAGTTGTATATCCTTTACAGGACGTCGCAGTCAACACGATCATTTTTTGCTATTGTGCTCTTTTGGCAAGTTTACGTTCAGTAGTTTGCCACTGCTATCTGAACGACTGTAACCCATTTCGTAAAAAAAAAAACCCAATGCAGCATGCTGTCAAATCGCCGGCAGCTGTGTTTCGAATGCGGATATGCGGGATTACGAACTTCGTCCGTAAACCCTTCGTCACGGAGTCTGTCAGTTAGGTATGTGTAATTCCTGTCAAACAGTGAGATATAATAAACACAGACACAGTGTACCTACTTTACAACGAACTCCAATACGGCAAATATAAATCACAGGTGGAGGGAAAAAAATAAATATATATGTATATAAAAGTATACTACAACACAACGAACGACGTTTCGAATATTCCTCAAGAACAACACAAACAGATCTAAAGAAAAAACATTACATTAATACGTGAAAATTAAAATTAAAACACAAATCCCTCGTTGATAGGAAGACGGCGCAGAAGTTCAGTTGGTAAAGGCGTCAAATAAGAAAATGTGGGGCCGAAGGCGTGCAACAGTTAGATATGGATATATGGCGGGGAATCAACAGAGATATACAATACTGATTCCCGCTGGATGGATGCATCCAAAAGAGTTGATAAACTGGCTTTCAATTTTAATTTCTCGGCTGTTCTATCATTGATTAACTGATTGGCTGTTCTATAACTGATATATTGATTAATTGCCTGAGTGGTCTATAACTGATTGATTTAATAATTGCCTGAGTATTCTACGATTGATAAATTGATTAACTGACTGACCGTTCTATGATTGATTAATTGATTAATTGCTTGACGGTTCTATAACTGATTAGTTGATTAATTGCCTGACAGTTATATAACTGATTAATTAATTAATTAATTGCTTGGCATTTGTATGATTGATTAATAGCTTGACTGTTCTATAACTGATTAATTGATTAATTGCCTGAATCTTCTCTGATTGATTAATTGATTAATTACTTGACTGTTCTAACGATTTCTACACGGACGTACCAATACGAGACTAGGAGTAAAATATTTCCACATCATTTGCCAGCCGACGGCAGGGGGCGTTCCAATCATCAGCTGGATGTCCTTGGCAAATCTCTGAACGCCGTAGATCCAACAGATGATGAAACATTCAAACACAGAGATCAGCATCAGGGAGAAGGTGGCGGCGTACCAGTCGATGATCTGTAGCAGGTAGATGCCGCCCTGGAAGCGAGAACAGGGGACAGTGTCAGACTGGTGGAACTAGAGCAGCAGAGGAGAGACTACCAGACTAGTTGTTACGTGTCCGTACACGCAGAGAATAATTTGTCAAATGTACATGCACACGCACGCACGCACGCACACTCTCACACACACAGACGCATGCACGCGAGCGCGCGCACACACACACACACACACACACATAGTCAAACCTCGGTTTCCGTGATAATACGTCGGAAGACAATCGGCGAAACCCGCAAACGACGAAAACCGAGGCAATTATTTACATGTGAATTAATGTAAATCCAATTATTTCGTTCCCGACAATCCAAAATATATACCAAAAACACATTTTATAGTGAATAAATATAGTGTTTAATACTATTTTTTCGGCAACAGACGTGTCGGAACTCGCACCTTCGCCACGCCTAGTAACACAGTGTATCCCAGTGAGCCTCTTAAATATTTCAAGCCATCCTCTGCTGGCCTTTAAATCACTAAGTACATTAGCACGCATCCCAGTCATTTTCTTAATGAGATCGGCAGACACAGTCTGGCCTTTTCACATCTGATTGCCCCCGAAACAGAATAGCCATCTTACTGTTTTTGTTTTATCCAAATTAATAATAGCTGTTCGACATCTTCATTTGTTTGCGATCTCTGTTTCGTTATCATATCTTTCGCCACATGAGCCTTCTTTATTGCTTTATTCTTCCCCACAATCTTAATGCCACTCAAGTATTTTTAAGTGTTTTCCTTCGTCAACTCGACCATGTTCCTGACCTTCTTCTTCAAAGGGCTGCTGGCTCTGGAGACTTTCTTTGGTCCCATGATGGAGCTAAAGATTGCAAGCCTAAAAGCACCAGGGATTGGAAGGATACTAACATTTGCAGATGATATTCTTGCATATAGGCAGGTGAGAGATAGGGAGCAAACAGCCAAGGAGCTACAGGCGACAGTAGACAAAGTGATTGACTGGTGCGCTTAAATGAGTGCTGTCATCCACCTGGAAAAGGCAGCTGTTTTGTGGTGCTCTCTGGACAACAGGATTGTGAGAGCTGATGTCCCAAGCCTCGCGATAGATGGTAGAAGCGTCAACAGAGAGAACAAACTGAAGTATCTGGGAATCACATTTGACAGGAGCTTGTCCTCCAAGGACCATGTGGAGACGGTTGTGACAAGGTCTCAAAAGGGACCCAATGCACTTAAAACTATGGCTGCAATGGACACAGAGCAGAGAATGCTTTTCACACTATACCAGCACTTGATCCTCTCAGTGATTGATTATGGACTAGGACTGCTCACTGTCTCAAAGAATCAGCTGGTGAAGTTACAGCGCATACAAGAACGAAGCTATGCGGGCCATTCTGGGATGCACCAGAGACACCCCAGTAGTGTGTATGCGTTACATCCTTGGTATGCCGACTGTTGCTGATAGACTCAAGGTGATGCAGGCGAAGGCATACCTCTGAGTAGCTGCTGACACAAATCACCCGTTGCATGAGGCGCTGGACGCAGTTAAGGGTCAGAGACTGATAAGAGGGAAATCATGGATGGCTCAGGCGGAGGATACGATAAAAAATGTGTGCATCTTGGAGAACATTAGGCGAGGAGAGGAGTGAGTCTGAGTGCCAGCGGAGCAGTCAGACTTATGCAGAGTTAAAATCACATTGAGCCGGGAGTGGTCAGCAGGGGCCACGGAAGTGGAAATCCAGCAACTAATTCAGGATAATGCTCGCTCGGGTGATGTGATTATCTACACAGATGGGTCGGTGTTGAGAGGTAGTAGAAGTGCCTGGGAGTTCTTAGCAAAAGCTAACGGTCGACGTTTGGTGAAGGAGAGCCTGGCATATGATACCACATCTAGCTTAAGAATGGAGGTAGAGACGGTCAGTGCAGCTTTACGCTGGATGGAGAATACGATACACATACATATCGTGATTGTAACTGACTCTGAAAGCATGCTGAGGAAGGTGAGGACAGGCAAGATTTGGGCAGAGTGGCTTGCTTCGCTTCGGAGGTCACGGGTGGCAAGCATCGTCTGGATCCTTTCTCCAGGGCATGCCAGTGTGCTGGGGAATGAATAGACGGACAGCTCTGCAAAACTTGGTAGAGTATTGATGCATGACAAGGCAGACGTGGTTGCGGCCTTGTGGGAGCACGTGTACACCTCGGAGGAGCAAATGGATCACTATGGTCTGGCAAGAATGAGACAGCGAGGAGTGACGAGGGGATCTGACCGACGCTCAACGCTCAGAGGAAAGGCAAGATGGACTATAATCAGATTGCTACTGGTACTATTGGTGTTGGAACACTTCGCTGGCTGCTGAGGATGGGGACGGAGCGCTTATGGAAATGCCCCGAATGATGTGATGTCGGTTCCTAAATCAATCAATCATCAATAAGCTAACGGGAAATGGTTAACTTATTAGCAAGTGAAATAACGCCAAACAGCAGAGAACGCGTGAGCCCCTTTGTTGTCGCAAAATTAGCATCGAGGTCCCGTGGGCAGGTTGATGAAAACCGAGGCAACTGACGAAACCCGAGACAATATTTTTAGCGGAAAAAAATCGATGAAAACCGAAGGCAAAGAAAACCGAGATTTCACTATAGATATATATATATATATATATATATATATATATATATATATATATATATATATATATATATGCGCGCGTGTGAGTGTGTGTGTGTGTGTGTTTGTGTGTGTGTGTGTGTGTGTGTGTGTGCACGTGTGTGTGTGTACAAATAAAGTATAATATCTACTTTAGAGAAATATGTGATATACTATGTCAAAATTATTGCTATTATTATAGTCTGTCTGTCTGTCTGTCTGTCTGTCTGTCTGTCTGTCTGTCTGTCTGTCCGTCCGTCCGTCCGTCCGTCCGTCCGTCCGTCCGTCTGTCTGTCTGTCTGTCTGTCTGTCTGTCTGTCTGTCTGACTGTCTGTCTGTCTGTCTGTCTGTCTGTCTGTCTGACTGTCTGTCTGTCTGTCTGTCTTTCACTTTCTCCGCTTATGCTTTTTCTAATCCCACCTCCTCATCCTCCTACGCTTCCTCCTCCTCCTCCTCTCCTTCTTTTTCTCCACCTTCTCCTTCAGTGTGCGACACATTTTCTTTACTTCAGCAACAATCTCTGGTACGCTTCTTTACACTAAGACCCACCATTCCGCGCTAACAGAAAGCAGGTAGTACTATCTACTGTCATACGATAGCTCAATCATATCTGACTAATGGCTACTGTGGAGGGCGGACGTGCCATGGACCAGGCTGACATTCTGAATGCTCTACGAGAAGTGAGACTTTTGCAAGAACCAAGTGATGACTGTGAATCTACAACAATGGCCAGACTGCGAGAGCAGCAAATTAAAAGAGGGGTGGCCAAACAAGAACACTACGCAGGAAGCCAAAGAAGATTGATAAACCAACACAGAACTGGCGTCGTTAGCCGATACACGCTGCGGGATTTGCTGAGGAGGGGATCCGAGCACTTATGGACTGAATGGTCCGATGTGCAACGAGGATGATCTGTCGACTAACTAACTAACTAACTATATCTGACTAAGACCCAACATTCGGTGCTAAAAGAAAGCTGGTAGTACCATCTACTGTCTTACGATAGCTCAGTCATATCTGACTAAAACCCAACATTCGGCGCTAACAGAAAGCAGGTAGTACCGTCTACTTTCACGCGGTAGCCCAATCATACCTGACTAATCCCAATATTTGGAGCTAACAGAAAGCAGGTTGTAGCGTCTACTGTCACACGGTAGCTCAGCCATATCTGACTAAGATCTGACTTTCATGATTAAATATCGTCGATATAATTGATTACTACCACCAAACACATAGATTTGTGAACAGACGCGGATGCCTACACCAATGGCAAAAATCACACAGTGAAGATAATTACGAAATGGAATATTTACCTGAAAAATTAAAGGAACGCCCAGTAAGAACTCCATGAGGCACACAGCGGCTGTGAAAGCGACTTTGTATCTCCGCAGAAGTACTGGATACTGATCGATAAAAGCACTCGTGATCGTCTCGAAGAAGCCAAACTATGGATTATGGTAAGTAAATCACACATACACGTTTATGTAAAAGGGCCAGTGGTGAGCAATATCTAGGCACCAAAGTGACATCTAAGGGAAGTGACATCTGAAGAAAATTATATCTAAACTTTTTCCCCGGGATGGTTAACCCGGTCAACAAATGCCCGCAGAAGTCGGATGTGTCGGCATAACGGCGCAAGAACGCAGCTGTGCTGTAAACAGGCACAACGCAATCACATCCGAAAAAAAAAAACTCTGGATGAACGCAGAAGAAGAAGATATCTAAACTTTTAGTGACATCTGAGGTAAGTTATATTTAAACTATATAGTGACATCTGAGGAAGTGATATCTAAACTATACAGTGACATCTGAGGGAAATGTCTAAACTATATAGTGACATCTGAGGGAAATGATGTCTAAACTACATAGTGACATCTGAGGGAAGTGATGTCTAAACTATATCGTGACATCTGAGGGAAGTGATATCTAAACTATATAGTGACATTTGAAGGAAGTGATATCTAAATTATACAGTGACATCTGGGGGAAGTAATGCCTAAACTGTACAGTGACATCTTAGAGAAGTTATACCTAAACGATGCAGTGACATCTGAGGGAATTGATATTTAAATTATATAGTGACATCTCAGGGAAGTGATACCTGAACGATACAGTGACATCTGAGGGAAGTGATATCTAAACTATACAGTGACATCTGAGGAAATTGATACATAAACGATACAGTGGCATCTGTAAAAGTGATATCAAGACTAACAGTGAAATCTGATTTAAGTAATATCTAAACTATACAGTGACATCTGAGGGAAGTGATAGCTAAACTGTATAGTGACATCTGTAAAAGTAATATCAAGACCAAACAGTGATATCTGAGGGAAGAAATAGCTAAACTATATAGTGACATCTGAGGGATACAGTGACATCTGTAAAAGTGATATCAAGATTAAACAGTGAAATCGGATGGAAGTAACAGCTAAACTATACAGTGACATCTGAGGGAAGTTATAGCTAAACTATATAGTGACATCTGAGGGAAGTGATATCTAAACTATACAGTGACATCTGTAAACGTGATATCAAGAATAAACAGTGACATCTGAGGGAAGTGATATCTAAACTATACAGTGACATCTGAGGAAAGTGATACATAAACGATACAGTGGCATCTGTAAAAGTGATATCAAGACTAACAGTGAAATCTGATTGAAGTAATAGCTAAACCTACAGTGACATCTGAGGGAAGTGATAGCTAAACTGTATAGTGACATCTGTAAATGTAATATCAAGACCAAACAGTGACATCTGAGGGAAGTTATAGCTAAACTATATAGTGACATCTGAGGAAGTGATATCTAAACTATACAGTGACATCTGTAAACGTGATACCAAGATTAAACAGTGACATCTGAGGGAAGTAGTAGCTAAACTATATAGTGACATCTGAGGGAAGTGATATCTAAACGATACAGTGACATCTGAGGGAAGTGATAGCTAAACTATATAGTGACATCTGTAAAAGTAATATCAGGACTAAACAGTGACATCTGAGGGAAGCAATATCTAAACTATATAGTGACATCTGAGGGAAGTGGTACCCAAACGATACAATGACATCTGTAAAAGTGATATCAAGACTAAACAGTGACATCTGAGGAATGTGATATCTAGGCTGTACGGTTACATCTGTCTCAGCTCTGTGATGTCGAGTCTTAACTCAAATCGGCTCAACTCAATCTTTTCATGACTCTAATATCCGTACGGCGCATCCGATGCCCAGCTCGCTGCGATAAGGGCGAAACATTAGGTGTCCTGCCAGGGCGCGTGTCGTTATATTACCCTCACTCATTGGATCAGTTAAGTTAGTTGCATATCCTTTTCAGGACTTTGCAGTCAACACCAGCATTTTTACTGTTGTTGAGGTTTTGGCAAGTTTACATTGAGTAGTTTGCCATTGTTTTCTGAACGACCCATATCATTTCGTAAAAAACCAGCGCAACGCGGTCTGCTGCCAAATCGCGCGCAGATTGTTTCGAACACGGGTAAACGGGATTACGAACCGCGTTCGTATCACCTTGGCCATAGAGTCCTGCATTGGAACAGTAGCAGTGTAAATAATAGTCACCTGAAAGATTTCAAAGCTGACCTACCTGCGTATCAACCCCAACTGTAAATATCATCAGAAAGAACAGGACGGCCCAGACTTGAGCAAAGGGCATCTTGGACACCGCCTCGGGGTAAGCCACGAACGTGAGCCCTGGGCCCTGAGCCACGACCTTCTCAATGGGGACGCCCGACTCGTGTGACATGAAACCCAGCGTGGAGAAGATGACGAAGCCGGCAAAGACGCTGGTAGCACAGTTGATAAGCGGTACCACCATGGCGTCTCTGTGTGGGGCAGTGGTTGAGACGTGTTTACGTTTATGCGTGTGTTTACATGCTTTGAAAGATTGTTGCTCAAACGGTACATCATTATAGTTTGCTTTCTTCTCTACGTCAGCCTCTCCTTCACTTTTTCCTGCTCTTTCCGCTTCTCTTCCTCCCCTTCCACCTTCTCCTCCTCCTCTCCCTCCTCATGCTGTTGTTGTTGTTGTTGTTGTTGTTGTTTTGTTGTTGTTGTTGTTGTTGTTGTTGTTGTTCTTCTTCTTCTTCTTCTTCTTCTTCTTCTTCTTCTTCTTCTTCTTCTTCTTCTTCTTCTTCTTCTTCTTCTTCTTCTTCTTCTTCTTCTTCTTTTTCTTCTTCGTCTTCTTCTGCTTCTGCTGCTGATTCTTCTTCTTCTGCTGCTGATTCTTCTTCTTCTTCTTCTTCTTCTTCTTCTTCTTCTTCTTCTTCTTCTTCTTCTTCTTCTTCTTCTTCTTCTTCTTCTTCTTCTTCTTCTTCTTCTTCTTCTTCTTCTTCTTCTTCTTCTTATGCTTATTCTACTGCTTCTCCTCCTCTCCTCTTTTTCTTTGACGCCACCATCACCATTTTTACAATCATCGTTATAATCATTATCACTATCATCATCACTATCATCATCAACACTGCTGCCATACTTCATTATCTTCCTTCCCTTCTCAGGCTTTAAATTACAGTAGGCCAGGTCACTAAACTGCTAACACACAACAAACACTCCCTTCGCTGCATGCTGCGAGAGACTGATCACCATGGGCTTGTCTCGAAGGCAGTGATATTCTTACATTATAAACCTTCGTGTTCTTTCGTGCCGTTTTTGTCCCATCGGCCTCACACTTGCCGTCATTATATTTTCATTCCCTCTCCTTCTCACAGTTTACGGATGCAGTTCGTAATCCCGCATACCCGCGTTCGAAAAAAAGCTATGAGCGATTTGGCAGCAGACCGCCTTACGCTGGATTTTTACGAAATGGTATGTGTGCCTGTCGTTCTGAAAGAAATGGCAAACTACTGAACGTAAACTTGCTAAGAGATCATAACAGCAAAACAAACAAAAAAGAATGCTGATGTTGACTGCGATGTCTTGTAAAGGATATGCAACTAACTTTAAAAAAAAACAACTACTTCTCTCCCCATCCCTTTTACCCCCCCCCCCCCTCTCTTTCTCTCTCTCTCTCTCTCTCTCTCTCTCTCTCTCTCTCTCTCTCTCTCTCTGTCTGTCTGTCTCTCTCTATCTCTCTCCCGTATATTGGTCTCTCTATATAGACATTAGTCAGTTGACGTGGACAAAATGTCAATTTAACTATAGACATTAGTCAGTTGACGTGGACAAAATGTCAATTTAACTATAGACATTAGTCAGTTGACATGGACAAGATGTCAATTTAACTATAGACATTAGTCAGCTGACATGGATAAGATGTCAATTTAATTATAGACGTTAGTCAGCTGACATGGACAAGATGTCATTTTAACTATAGACATTAGTCAGCTGACATGGATAAGATGTTGATTTAACTATAGACATTAGTCTGTTAACACTGACAAGATGTCAATTTAACTATAAACATTAGTCAGTTAACATGGACAAGATGTCAGTTTAATTATAGAAAGTCTTCGTCGGTCTGATTTACACACTGGTCAACTTACATGGACACGTTTTTGTCGATTTGACTTTAGACATAAGTAATGTACATGTGGACATTCCGGTCAGCTTGCCTGTACACAGTGTGATCAAATTATCGGTAGATATAGTGGTCATTTCACTTGTAGAAACAATGGTCAGCTTACCTGTAAATCCTGTGGTCAACTTACCTGTAGACGCTGTAATCAACTTACCTGTAGACGTTACTGTCAACATACCTGTAGACGTTATGGTAAATTTACCTGCATACATTATGGTCAATTTACCTGTAGACCAGTGGTTCTCAACCTTTTTTGGCTCATGCACCCCTTCACATATGTTCAGACTGT
This sequence comes from Cepaea nemoralis, assembly GCA_014155875.1. Classification (NCBI taxonomy): domain Eukaryota; kingdom Metazoa; phylum Mollusca; class Gastropoda; order Stylommatophora; family Helicidae; genus Cepaea; species Cepaea nemoralis. Next base: position 93,812 of record JACEFZ010027049.1, on the reverse strand, counting down.
CATTCCCCACTTTCGTATTGCTTCCCTATATATTCCCCCCTCCCCAGCCCCTACATCCATCCACCCATCATGTGCCATGCCGGTAAGCGTGGCCGGTCATGTTCTGCCATCTCACTCGATCACCAGAGTCGTGGATAAGCTCGGTGTTTCTATCTCGACCATGCCACAAGGTCAAGTTTTCCAGGTACTTGATGGAAGATAAATTTAATAATAAATACTAAAAGATGACTAGACGTGTATATAAACGTGATTTGCGGGTCTATTTAAGTTATAAAACGAATTTCAGAAGGGCAAGAAGTGCAGAACCGTAAAGTATGGAAGGAAAAGCAATATCACGTAATTGGTTCTTGTATTACCGCGATGTTGAAATAATCTTAATTTCCCCCCTGGAAAACCTAAAATTCCCCCTGGGGGAAGGGGGTGAATTCCCAGCGCTTGAGAACCACTGCTGTAGACATTATGATAACTCACCTTATAGACGTTGTAATCAACTTACCTGTAGACGTTATGGTCAACTTACCTGTAGACGTTGTGGTCAACTTACCTGTACACATTGTGGTCAAACTTGTTGTAGCTAGCCATGGAAATAAGAGAACCCCAAGCCATCCCCACCGAGAAGAAGATTTGAACCACGGCGTCTCCCCAGACTTTGAAATCCAGCAGCTTCTCCCACTTGGGAATGACGTAGAACTTGATGCCCTCCAGTGCCCCGGGCAGCGTCACCCCTCTGATCAGAAGGATGACCAGGACAAAGTAGGGGAAGGTGGCAGTGACGTACACAACCTGGCAATGGAGAAGATTCGATCGGTTTTCGTCAGTTGCATTACCTTGACAACAAATGTTTAAGTGTCACACACTTACTGGGCTTGGTGAGGTAAAGAAGGCCTCTGTAAAGACAGTTGAGTTGGGCTGAGCTAAGAACCGATATCACTGCACTCAGGACGTTCCCATACACACTCCGCCCCCTCGTTCAACAGCCAGTGAAGAGTTACAATACTAATCGTACCCACCGCTATCTGATTGAAAGTTCTCCCGGTCTTCCCTCTCAGTCTTGAGATTATACCAGAACCCCTGCCAATCCCCCGCAATCATATCCTTTCCTCATACGGATTCTCAGTCTGTTCCTCCACCTTCTTCACCTAGTCCCATAGGCTCACGACCACCTCTCGCTTGTCCATAGGCAACCAACCACCAAGAGGTGTACTCCCTGCCAACCTGTCATCCTATTTATTTCCCCGAACTCCCGTATGGCCAGGGCAAAAGATCCATACAATTCTCACAATCTGTGACCACTGAAGCGAGGTGAGCCATTCCACACGTAACATTCCTATCTACACCTTATTAAACATACTCCTTGAGTCCGTGATGAAGACAATGTGTGTAGCGTGGTCTCCTCTAACCAACGGAATGCCGCTGTTACTGCTTCCACCTCCATTATCATGTTGGAGGTCGTAGCCTCATATGCCATACTCTCAGTTTTCAAGAATCGTCCATTAGCCTTGGCAATGAAACCCCAACCACTACGTCTGTTTGTGGAATACATTCCCAATGGAGATTGTACTTTGGTGTCGGGCCTGACACCGGCAGATGAGGGACTTCTTCGGGCTTCATGCGACCTAAGCACATGTAAATATGTATGATAGAAGAGATATACCTCAAATGTTCCAAGGGATTCACAAACAACAACAGCAGAAGCAACAACAAGGTTTAGAACACCAGCAGCAACAACAAGATTTAGAGCGTGGACAATGAAATCTTATTCTGGAAGATGTCACAAGACACTCTCTTGTCTAGAATCTACAAGGTAAACGAAACAGCGGGAGACTAAAAAAAATACAAACTTGATGAAGAGGATTATAGACAGAGAGGAACACTATTGGGAGGACATAGCGGAATGAGCAGGAGACAGCAACAGATAGGACGGCTTTGCATGGCTTGGTTGAAAACAGCCTTTAGAATCGAGTGAACCTTCAGTAGAACCGATAGATCATCACGATCTTGAGAGAATGGTGCTGCCGGGAGTGACCAGAGGATCCAACCGACACTCAGGACTTCGAGGAAAAGCCAGACGGACATATAATCAGACTGCTACTGCTACCATTAATATTGGGACTCTACGCTGGCTGTTGCAGCTAACTAGCAAACTAACGAACTCTAACTAACTTTATTTTCTAAGGGTCACAAACTGGGCACGCAGTTCCGTCTTACATTCGGCCCTAGCAATCACTCATCTTTCGTTCACCATTGTGCATGTTACATTCACATAGGAAAAAAAAGTTATTGTCAAATGAATGGTGTTAACATAAGCAATGCACATTAGCAAGCTAACTAACTAACTAGCTTACTAACTAACTAACTAACTAACTAACTAACTAGCTGGCTAACACATATTCTCACCTTGCCGGAAGGTTTAATCCCCTTGAACAAGCACAGAAAGATAACAAACCAGGCCAGCAAGAGACAGCCGAACAGAGGCCAACGAATGGTTCCAAAGTTCTCGATGCCGTCAGTCATTTCCAGGACATTACGTCTGAACAACAAAACAGGACATTGTGTATGAAAAGAATTACAGCTGAAAGAATTACAAATAAACTACACAAATTTACTAATTGGTGTCTGCGAGTATAGTGGGAATACAATGGTATGACAGAATCACCAGTCTAGAGCCCACGGAGAGAAATAAACAAATCCTAGTGAACCATTGGGTGAAGAAAGGACTCTGGCGGTAGATAGGACACACACTGAAAGAACACGGGGACAGTAAAGCTAGGCACTCTCTGTATGGAACCCACAAGATAGGACCCACACTGAAAGAACCCGAGGGCAGTAAAACTAGGCACTCTCTTGTCTGGAACCAAAAGACAGGACACACACTGAGACAACTTGAGAACAGTAAAACTAAGCACGCTCTTGCCTGGAACCCAAAGATAGGACACACACTGAGACAAACATGAGAACAGTAAAACTAGGCACTCTCTTGTCTGGAACCCATTAGGCAAACGAAACAGCTGGAGACCTAAAAAAAACACCTGGAGAAGAGAATGACAGGCAGAGATGAACTATATGGGGTTGACGTGTACCCGGAGAAGAGAATGACAGGTAGAAATGAACTATATGGGGTGGACGTGTACCTGGAGAAGAGAATGACAGGTAGAAATGAACTATATGGGGTGGACGTGTACCTGGAGAAGAGAGTGACAGGTAGAAATGATCTATATGGGGTGGACGTGTACCTGGAGAAGAGAGTTACAGGTAGAAATGAACTATATGGGGTGGACGTGTACCTGGAGAAGAGAGTTACAGGTAGAGATGAACTATATGGGGTGGACGTGTACCTGGAGAAGAGAGTTACAGGTAGAAATGAACTATATGGGGTGGACGTGTACCTGGAGAAGAGAGTTACAGGTAGAGATGAACTATATGGGGTGGACGTGTACCTGGAGAAGAGAATGACATGTAGAAATGAACTATATGGGGTGGACGTGTACCTGGAGAAGAGAGTTACAGGTAGAGATTAACTATATGGGGTGGACGTGTACCTGGAGAAGAGAGTTACAGGTAGAGATTAACTATATGGGGTAGACGTGTACCTGGAGAAGAGAATGACAGGTAGAAATGAACTATATGGGGTGGACGTGTACCTGGAGAAGAGAGTTACAGGTAGAGATGAACTATATGGGGTGGACGTGTACCCGGAGAAGAGAGTTACAGGTAGAGATTAACTATATGGGGTTGACGTGTACCTGGAGAAGAGAGTTACAGGTAGAGATGAACTATATGGGCTGGACGTGTAGCTGGAGAAGAGAGTGACAGGTAGAAATGAACTATATGGGGTGGAAGTGTACCTGGAGAAGAGAATGACAGGCAGAGATGAACTATATGGGGTGGACGTGTACCCGGAGAAGAGAATGACAGGTAGAGATGAACTATATGGGGTGGACGTGTACCTGGAGAAGAGAATGTCAGGTAGAGATGAACTATATGGGGTGGACGTGTACCTGGAGAAGAGAATGACAGGTAGAGATGAACTATATGGGGTGGACGTGTACATGGAGAAGAGAATGACAGGTAGAGATGAACTATATGGGGTGGACGTGTACCCGGAGAAGAGAGTGACAGGTAGAAATTAACTATATGGGGTGGACGTGTACCTGGAGAATAGAATGACAGGTAGAGATGAACTATATGGGGTGGACGTGTACCTGGAGAAGAGAGTTACAGTTAGAGATTAACTATATGGGGTGGACGTGTACCTGGAAAAGGGAAATGACAGGTAGAGATGAACTATATGGGGGACGTGTACCTGGAGAAGAGAGTTACAGGTAGAGATGAACTATATGGGCTGGACGTGTAGCTGGAGAAGAGAGTGACAGGTAGAAATGAACTATATGGGGTGGAAGTGTACCTGGAGAAGAGAATGACAGGCAGAGATAAACTATATGGGGTGGACGTGTACCCGAGAAGAGAATGACAGGTAGAGATGAACTATATGGGGTGGACGTGTACCGGAGAAGAGAATGTCAGGTAGAGATGAACTATATGGGGGGACGTGTACCTGGAAAAGAAATGACAGGTAGAGATGAACTATATGGGGTGGACGTGTACATGGAGAAGAGAATGACAGGTAGAGATGAACTATATGGGGTGGACGTGTACCCGGAGAAGAGAGTGACAGGTAGAAATTAACTATATGGGGTGGACGTGTACCTGGAGAATAGAATGACAGGTAGACTGTACCTGGAGAAGAGAATGACAGGTAGAGATGAACTATATGGGCTGGACGTGTACCTGGAGAAGAGAGTGACAGGTAGAGATTAACTATATGGGGTGGACGTGTACCTGGAGAAGAGAGTTACAGGTAGAGATGAACTATATGGGGTGGACGTGTACCTGGAGAAGAGAGTTACAGGTAGAGATTAACTATATGGGGTGGACGTGCACCTGGAGAAGAGAGTTACAGGTAGAGATTAACTATATGGGGTGGACGTGTACCTGGAGAAGAGAGTTACAGGTAGAAATGAATTATATGGGGTGGACGTGTACCTGGAGAAGAGAGTTACAGGTAGAGATTAACTATATGGGGTGGACGTGTACCTGGAGAAGAGTGTTACAGGTAGAGATTAACTATATGGGGTGGACGTGTACCTGGAGAAGAGAGGTACAGGTAGAGATTAACTATATGGTGTGGACGTGTACCTGGAGAAGAGAGTTACAGGTAGAAATGAACTATATGGGGTGGACGTGTACCTGGAGAAGAGAGTTACAGGTAGAGATTAACTATATGGGGTTGACGTGTACCTGGAGAAGAGAATGATAGGTAGAGATGAACTATATGGGGTGGACGTGTACCTGGAGAAGAGAGTTACAGGTAGAGATTAAATATATGGGGTGGACGTGTACCTGGAGAAGAGAATGACAGGTTGAGATTAACTATATGGGGTGGACGTGTACCTGGAGAAGAGAATGACAGGTAGAGATGAACTATATGGGGTGGACGTGTACCTGGAGGAGAGAGTTACAGGTAGAGATTAACTATATGGGGTGGACGTGTACCTGGAGAAGAGAATGACAGGTAGAAATGAACTATATGGGTTGGACGTGTACCTGGAGAAGAGAGTTACAGGTAGAGATTAACTATATGGGGTGGACGTGTACCTGGAGAAGAGAATGACAGGTAGAGATGAACTATATGGGGTGGACGTGTACCTGGAGAAGAGAATGACAGGTAGAAATGAGCTATATGGGGTGGACGTGTACCTGGAGAAGAGAGTTACAGGTAGAGATGAACTATATGGGGTGGACGTGTACCCGGAGAAGAGAGTTACAGGTAGAGATGAACTATATAAGGTGGACGTGTACCTGGAGAAGAGAGTGACAGGTAGAAATGAACTATATTGGGTGGACGTGTACCTGGAGATGAGAATGACAGGCAGAGATGAACTATATGGGGTGGACGTGTACCCGGAGAAGAGAATGACAGGTAGAGATGAACTATATTGGGTTTTTGTGTACCTGGAGAAGAGAATGACAGGTAGAGATGAACTATATGGGGTGGACGTGTACCTGGAGAAGAGAATGACAGGTAGAGATGAACTATATGGGGTGGACGTGTACCTGGAGAAGAGAATGACAGGTAGAGATGAACTATATGGGGTTGACGTGTACCTGGAGAAGAGAATGACAAGTAGAAATGACCTATATGGGGTGGACGTGTACCTGGAGAAGAAAGTTACAGGTAGAGATGAACTATATGGGGTGGACGTGTACCCGGAGAAGAGAGTTACAGGAAGAGATTAACTATATGGGGTTGACGTGTACCTGGAGAAGAGAGTTACAGGTAGAAATGAACAATATGGGGTGGACGTGTACCTGGAGAATAGAATGACAGGCAGAGATGAACTATATGGGATGGACGTGTACCCGGAGAAGAGAATGACAGGTAGAGATGAACTATATAGGGTGCACGTGTACCTGGAGAAGAGAATGACAGGTAGAGATGAACTATATGGGGTGGGCGTGTACCGGGAGAAGAGAGTTACAGGTAGAGATTAACTATATGGGGTGGACGTGTACCTGGAGAAGAGAGTTACAGGTAGAGATTAACTATATGGGGTGGACGTGTACCTGGAGAATAGAATGACAGGCAGAGATGAACTATATGGGGTGGACGTGTACCCGGAGAAGAGAATGACAGGTAAAGATGAACTATATGGGGTGGACGTGTACCTGGAGAAGAGAATGACAGGTAGAGATGAACTATATGGGGTGGACGTGTACCTGGAGAAGAGAGTTACAGGTAGAGATGAACTATATTGGGTGGACATGTACCTGGAGAAGAGAGGTACAGGTAGAAATGAACTATATGGGGTGGACGTGTACCTGGAGAAGAGAGTTACAGGTAGAGATGAACTATATGGGGTGGACGTGTACCTGGAGAAGAGAATGACAAGTAGAGATGAACTATATGGGGTGGACGTGTACCTGGAGAAGAAAGTTACAGGTAGAGTTTAACTATATTGGGTGGACGTGTACCTGGAGAAGAGAGTTACAGGTAGATATTAACTATATGGGGTGGACGTGTACCCGGAGAAGAGAATGACAGGTAGAGATGAACTATATGGGGTGGACGTGTACCTGGAGAAGAGAGTGACAGGTAGAGATTAACTATATGGGGTGGACGTGTACCTGGAGAAGAGAATGACAGGTAGAGTTGAACTATATGGGGTGGACGTGTACCTGGAGAAGAGAGTTACAGGTAGAGATTAACTATATGGGGTGGACGTGTACCTGGAGAAGAGAATGACAGGTAGAGATGAACTATATGGGGTGGACGTGTACCTGGAGAAGAGAGTGACAGGTAGATATTAACTATATGGGGTGGACGTGTACCTGGAGAAGAGAGGTACAGGTAGAATTGAACTATATGGGGTGGACGTGTACCTGGAGAAGAGAATGAAAGGTAGAGATGAACTATATGGGGTGGACGTGTACCTGGAGAAGAGAGTGACAGGTAGAGATTAACTATATGGGGTGGACGTGTACCTGGAGAAGAGAATGACAGGTAGAGATGAACTATATGGGGTGGACGTGTACCTGGAGAAGAGAGTTACAGGTAGAGATTAACTATATGGGGTGGACGTGTACCTGGAGAAGAGAGTTACAGGTAGAGATTAACTAAATGGGGTGGACGTGTACCTGGAGAAGAGAGTTACAGGTAGAATTGAACTATATGGGGTGGACGTGTACCTGGAGAAGAGAGTTACAGTTAGAGATGAACTATATGGGGTGGACGTGTACCTGGAGAAGAGAGTTACAGGTAGAGATTAACTATATGAGGTGGACGTGTACCTGGAGAAGAGAGTTACAGGTAGAGATTAACTATATGGAGTGGATGTGTACCTGGAGAAGAGAATTACAGGTACAAATGAACTATATGGGGTGGACGTGTACCTGGAGAAGAGAGTTACAGGTAGAGATTAACTATATGGGGTGGACGTGTACCTGGAGAAGAGAATGACAGGTAGAGATGAACTATATGGGGTGGACGTGTACCTGGAGAAGAGAGTTACAGGTAGAGTTTAACTATATGGGGTGGACGTGTACCTGGAGAAGAGAGTTACAGGTAGAGATTAACTATATGGGGTGGACGTGTACCTGGAGAAGAGAATGACAGGTAGAGATGAACTATATGGGGTGGACGTGTACCCGGAGAAGAGAATGACAGGTAGAGATGAACTATATGGGGTGGACGTGTACCTGGAGAAGAGAATGACAGGTAGAGATGAACTATATAGGGTGGACGTGTACCTGGAGAAGAGAGTTACAGGTAGAAATGAACTATATGGGGTGGACGTGTACATGGAGAAGAGAGTTACAGTTAGAGATTAACTATATGGGGTGGACGTTTACCTGGAGAAGAGAATGACAAGTAGAGATGAACTATATGAGGTGGACGTGTACCTGGAGAAGAGAATGACAGGTAGAGATAAATTGTATGGGGTGGACGTGTACCTGGAGAAGAGAGTTACAGGTAGAGATTAACTATATGGGGTGGACGTGTACCTGGAGAAGAGAATGACAGGTAGAGATGAACTATATGGGGTGGACGTGTACCTGGAGAAGAGAGTGACAGGTAGAGATTAACTATATGGGGTGGACGTGTACCTGGAGAAGAGAATGACAGGTAGAGATGAACTATATGGGTTGGACGTGTACTTGGAGAAGAGAGTTACAGGTAGAGATTAACTATATGGGGTGGACGTGTACCTGGAAAAGAGAATGACAGGTAGAGATGAACTATATGGGGTGGACGTGTACCTGGAGAAGAGAATGACAAGTAGAGATGATCTATATGGGGTGGACGTGTACCTGGAGAAGAGAATGACAGATAGTAATGAACTACATGGGGTGGACGTGTACCTGGAAAAGAGAGTGACAGGTAGAGATGAACTATATGGGGTGAACGTGTACCTGGAGAAGAGAGTGACAGGTAGAAATGATCTGTATGGGGTGGACGTGTACCTGGAGAAGAGAATGACAGGTAGAGATGAACTGTATGGGGTGGACGTGTACCTGGAGAAGAGAATGACAGGTAGAGATGATCTGTATGGGGTGGACGTGTACCTGGAGAAAAGAATGACAGGTAGAGATGAATTGTATGGGGTGGACGTGTACCTGGAGAAGAGAGTTACAGGTAGAGATTAACTATATGGGGTGGACGTGTACCTAGAGAAGAGAGTTACAGGTAGAATTGAACTATATGGGGTGGACGTGTACCTGGAGAAGAGAGTTACAGGTAGAGATTAACTATATGGGGTGGACGTGTACCTGGAGTAGAGAGTTACAGGTAGAGATTAACTATATGGGGTGGACGTGTACCTGGAGAAGAGAGTTACAGGTAGAGATTAACTATATGGGGTGGACGTGTACCTGGAGAAGAGAGTTACAGGTACAAATGAACTATATGGGGTGGACATGTACCTGGAGAAGACAGTTACAGGTAGAGATTAACTATATGGGGTGGACGTGTACCTGGAGAAGAGAATGACAGGTAGAGATGAACTATATGGGGTGGACGTGTACCTGGAGAAGAGAATGACAGGTAGAGAATAACTATATGGGGTGGACGTGTACCTGGAGAAGAGAATGACAGGTAGAGATTAACTATATTGGGTTGACGTATACCTGGAGAAGAGAATGACAGGTAGAGATGAACTATATGGGGTGGACGTGTACCTAGAGAAGAGAGTTACAGGTAGAGATTAACTATATGGGGTGGACGTGTACCTGAGAAGAGAATGACAAGTAGAGATGAACTATATGGGGTGGACGTGTACCTGGAGAAGAGAGTTACAGGTAGAGATTAACTATATGGGGTGGACGTGTACCTGGAGAATAGAGTTACAGGTAGAGATTAACTATATGGGGTGGACGTGTACCTGGAGAAGAGAATGACAGGTAGAGATGAACTATATGGGGTGGACGTGTACCCGGAGAAGAGAATGACAGGTAGAGATGAACTATATGGGGTGGACGTGTACCTGGAGAAGAGAATGACAGGTAGAGATGAACTATATGGGGTGGACGTGTACCTGGAGAAGAGAGTGACAGGTTGAGATGAACTATATGGGGTGGACGTGTACCTGGAGAAGAGAGTTACAGGTAGAGATGAACTATATGGGGTGGACGTGTACCTGGAGAAGAGAGTGACAGGTAGAGATGAACTGTATGGGGTGGACGTGTACCTAGAGAAGAGAATGACAGGTAGAGATGAATTGTATTGGGTGGACGTGTACCTGGAGAAGAGAATGACAGGTAGAGATGATCTGTATGGGATGGACGTGTACCTGGAGAAGAGAATGACAGGTAGAGATGAACTGTATGGGGTGGACGTGTACCTGGAGAAGAGAATGACAGGTAGAGATGAACTATATGGGGTGGACGTGTACCTGGAGAAGAGAATGACAGGTAGAGATGAACTATATGGGGTGGACGTGTACCTGGAGAAGAGAATGACAGGTAGAGATGAACTATATGGGGTGGACGTGTACCTGGAGAAGAGAATGACAGGTAGAGATGAACTATATGGGGCGGACGTGTACCTGGAGAAGAGAATGACAGGTAGAGATGAACTATATGGGGGGACGTGTACCTGGAGAAAGAGAATGACAGGTAGAGATGAACTATATTGGGTGGACGTGTACCTGGAGAAGAGAGTTACAGGTAGAGATTAACTATATGGGGTGGACGTGTACCTGGAGAAGAGAATGACAGGTAGAGATAACTATATGGGGTGGACGTGTACCTGGAGAAGAGAGTACAGGTAGAATTGAACTATATGTGGGTGGACGTGTACCTGGAGAAGAGAGTTACAGGTAGAGATGAACTATATGGGGTGGACGTGTACCTGGAGAAGAGAGTGACAGGTAGAGATTAACTATATGGGGTGGACGTGTACCTGGAGAAGAGAGTGACAGGTAGAGATTAACTATATGGGGTGGACGTGTACCTGGAGAAGAGAGTTACAGGTAGAGATGAACTATATGGGGTGGACGTGTACCTGGAGAAGAGAGTTACAGGTAGAGATTAACTATATGGGGTGGACGTGTACCTGGAGAAGAGATGACAGGTAGAGATGAACTATATGGGTGGACGTGTACCTGGAGAAGAGAGTTACAGGTAGAGATGAACTATATGGGGTGGACGTGTACCTGAGAAGAGATACAGGTAGAGATAACTATAGGGTGGACGTGTACCTGGAGAAGAGAGTACAGGTAGAGATGAACTATATGGGGTGGACGTGTACCTGGAGAGAGATTGGAGGTAGAGATTAACTATATGGGGTGGACGTGTACCTGGAGAAGAGAATGACAGGTAGAGATGAACTATATGGGGTGGACGTGTACCTGGAGAAGAGAGTTACAGGTAGAGATTAACTATATGGGGTGGACGTGTACCTGGAGAAGAGAATGAAAAGTAGAGATGAACTATATGGGGTTAACGTGTACCTGGAGAAGAGAGTTACAGGTAGAGATGAACTATATGGGGTGGACGTGTACCTGGAGAAGAGAGTTACAGGTAGAGTTTAACTATATGGGGTGGACGTGTACCTGGAGAAGAGAATGACAGGTAGAGATGAACTATATGGGGTGGACGTGTACCCGGAGAAGAGAATGACAGGTAGAGATGAACTATATGGGGTGGACGTGTACCCGGAGAAGAGAATGACAGGTAGAGATGAACTATATGGGGTGGACGTGTACCTGGAGAAGAGAATGACAGGTAGAGATGAACTATATGGGGTGGACGTGTACCTGGAGAAGAGAATGACAGGTAGAGATGAACTATATGGGGTCGACGTGTACCTGGAGAAGAGAGTTACAGGTAGAGATTAACTATATGGGGTGGACGTGTACCTGGAGAAGAGAGTTACAGGTAGAAATGAACTATATGGGGTGGACGTGTACATGGAGAAGAGAGTTACAGGTAGAGATTAACTATATGGGGTGGACGTGTACCTGGAGAAGAGAATGACAAGTAGAGATGAACTATATGGGGTGGACGTGTACCTGGAGAAAAGAATGACAGGTAGTAATGAACTATATGGGGTGGACGTGTACATGGAAAAGAGAGTGACAGGTAGAGATGAACTATATGGGGTGGACGTGTACCTGGAGAAGAGAGTTACAGGTAGAGATTAACTATATGGGGTGGACGTGTACCTGGAGAAGAGAATGACAGGTAGAGATGAACTATATGGTGTGGACGTGTACCTGGAGAAGAGAGTGACAGGTAGAGATTAACTATATGGGGTGGACGTGTACCTGGAGAAGAGACTGACAGGTAGAGATGAACTATATGGGGTGGACGTGTACTTGGAGAAGAGAGTTACAGGTAGAGATTAACTATATGGGGTGGACGTGTACCTGGAGAAGAGAATGACAGGTAGAGATGAACTATATGGGGTGGACGTGTACCTGGAGAAGAGAATGACAAGTAGAGATGAACTATATGGGGTGGACGTGTACCTGGAGAAAAGAATGACAGGTAGTAATGAACTATATGGGGTGGACGTGTACATGGAAAAGAGAGTGACAGGTAGAGATGAACTATATGGGGTGGACGTGTACCTGGAGAAGAGAGTGACAGGTAGAGATGAACTATATGGGGTGGACGTTTACCTGGAGAAGAGAATGACAGGTAGAGATGAACTGTATGGGGTGGACGTGTACCTGGAAAAGAGAATGACAGTTAGAGATGATCTGTATGGGGTGGACGTGTACCTGGAGAAGAGAATGACAGGTAGAGATGAATTGTATGGGGTGGACGTGTACCTGGAGAAGAGAGTTACAGGTAGAGATTAACTATATGGGGTGGACGTGTACCTGGAGAAGAGAGTTACAGGTAGAATTGAACTATATGGGGTGGACGTGTACCTGGAGAAGAGAGTTACAGTTAGAGATTAACTATATGGGGTGGACGTGTACCTGGAGAAGAGAGTTACAGGTAGAGATTAACTTTATGGGGTGGACGTGTACCTGGAGAAGAGAGTTACAGGTAGAGATTAACTATATGGGGTGGACGTGTGCCTGGAGAAGAGAGTTACAGGTACAAATGAACTATATGGGGTGGACGTGTACCTGGAGAAGAGAGTTACAGGTAGAGATTAACTATATGGGGTGGACGTGTACCTGGAGAAGAGAATGACAGGTAGAGATGAACTATATGGGATGGACGTGTACCTGGAGAAGAGAATGACAGGTAGAGATTAACTATATGGGGTGGACGTGTACATTGAGAAGAGAATGACAGGTAGAGATTAACTATATGGGGTGGACGTGTACCTGGAGAAGAGAATGACAGGTAGAGATGAACTATATGGGGTGGACGTGTACCTAGAGAAGAGAGTTACAGGTAGAGATTAACTATATGGGGTGGACGTGTACCTGGAGAAGAGAATGACAAGTAGAGATGAACTATATGGGTTGGACGTGTACCTGGAGAAGAGAGTTACAGGTAGAGATTAACTATATGGGGTGGACGTGTACCTGGAGAAGAGAGTTACAGGTAGAGATTAACTATATGGGGTGGACGTGTACCTGGAGAAGAGAATGACAGGTAGAGATGAACTATATGGGGTGGACGTGTACCCGGAGAAGAGAATGACAGGTAGAGATTAACTATATGGGGTGGACGTGTACCTGGAGAAGAGAATGACAGGTAGAGATGAACTATATGGGGTGGACGTGTACCTGGAGAAGAGAGTTACAGGTAGAGATGAACTATATGGGGTGGACGTGTACCTGGAGAAGAGAGTGACAGGTAGAGATGAACTATATGGGGTGGACGTGTACCTGGAGAAGAGAATGACAGGTAGAGATGAACTGTATGGGGTGGACGTGTACCTGGAGAAGAGAATGACAGGTAGAGATGATCTGTATGGGGTGGACGTGTACCTGGAGAAGAGAATGGGGTGGACGTGTACCTGGAGAAGAGAATGACAGGTAGAGATGAACTATATGGGGTGGACGTGTACCTGGAGAAGAGAATGACAGGTAGAGATGAACTATATGGGGTGGACGTGTACCTGGAGAAGAGAATGACAGGTAGAGATGAACTATATGGGGTGGACGTGTACCTCGAGAAGAGAATGACAGGTAGAGATGAACTATATGGGGTGGACGTGTACCTATAGAAGAGAATGACAGGTAGAGATGAACTATATGGGGTGGACGTATACCTGGAGAAGAGAGTGACAGGTAGAGATGAACTATATGGGGTGGACGTGTACCCGGAGAAGAGAATGACAGGTAGAGATGAACTATATGGGGTGGACGTGTACCCGGAGAAGAGAATGACAGGTAGAGATGAACTATATGGGGTGGACGTGTACCTGGAGAAGAGAATGACAGGTAGAGATGAACTATATGGGGTGGACGTGTACCTGGAGAAGAGAGTTACAGGTAGAGATGAACTATATGGGGTGGACGTGTACCTGGAGAAGAGAGTGACAGGTAGAGATGAACGATATGGGGTGGACGTGTACCTGGAGAAGAGAATGACAGGTAGAGATGAACTGTATGGGGTGGACGTGTACCTGGAGAAGAGAATGACAGGTAGAGATGATCTGTATGGGGTGGACGTGTACCTGGAGAAGAGAATGACAGGTAGAGATGAACTGTATGGGGTGGACGTGTACCTGGAGAAGAGAATGACAGGTAGAGATGAACTATATGGGGTGGACGTGTACCTGGAGAAGAGAATGACAGGTAGAGATGAACTATATGGGGTGGACGTGTACCTAGAGAAGAGAATGACAGGTAGAGATGAACTATATGGGGTGGACGTGTACCTGGAGAAGAGAATGACAGGTAGAGATGAACTATATGGGGCGGACGTGTACCTGGAGAAGAGAATGACAGGTAGAGATGAACTATATGGGGCGGACGTGTACCTGGAGAAGAGAATGACAGGTAGAGATGAACTATATGGGGTGGACGTGTACCTGGAGAAGAGAATGACAGGTAGAGATGAACTATATGGGGTGGACGTGTACCTGGAGAAGAGAATGACAGGTAGAGATGAACTATATGGGGTGGACGTGTACCTGGAGAAGAGAATGACAGGTAGAGATGAACTATATGGGGTGGACGTATACCTGGAGAAGAGAGTGACAGGTAGAGATGAACTATATGGGGTGGACGTGGAGGGAGCTGCTGTAATCTTCAGATCTGACTCTAGTGTCAAACATGTTAAAGTTAACCACCACACCTTCATTCGCAAACTACAATCATCATCATCCTCATGTGCCATACCGATAAGCGTGGGCGGCCATGTTTCGCCATCTCATTCGATCACCAGAGTCATGGATCAGCTCTGTGTTCTTGTTACGACCATTCCAGGTGGCCGAGCCATTTAAATATTTACTTTTCTGCCTTCCGCTTGATCTCTCTCCCCCCCCCCCCCCCTTTTTTTCCCCACCAATCTTGCCAGTGGTCACCAAGTCCTCAAGTTTATTTCTTCTCATAACGTGCTCAAATAATTTTGATTGTCTACGTCTTATTACTCTAATCAGTTTACGGTTTTCATTTGTTTCTTTTAGTACTTGGTCATTGGTTTTTCTGTCTGTCCATGATATTCTTTGCATTTTTCTCAGAAACCACATTTCCACAGCCATTAGATGTTTGTTTCACCTTGTCTGCTCATGTACACGTTTCCACCCATACAAAACTGCAGCTTCTATGTAGCACTGCAACTTTTTTTTTCATGTTGCAATGGATATCTTTTAATTAGTATGTTTTCCATCTTGCAAAAGGCTACCTTCGCCATTACGTTTTAATCTCTTCAAGCCATCTTATGACTGTTCCGAGATAGTGCTACAGATTCACCGTTTAAAAATTAACCCGTATATTACATTGTGGTATCTCTTTCTTCCCAGTGACGACTGTGAGGTGTAAAATATTTAGACTAGGATGTTTATAAGGGTATCTCAGCTGGGATGGGTTCCGGTCCTTTGTAGCCTTCTTCAGGAAGCCTGGATATTGGCTCGTGAGGACAACTACAAATATAACAATTTTCTACACGAAGTTTAGAAAGATAGGCTCCTTTGGAAGGCGAGGAGACCACGGAAGTTTACCACTTGCCATAAAGAAGATTGCATCATCCTCTAAAATGTAAATGGACTAGTGTGAGTTTGTCCGCCCTCATGGGGTCTCCAGCAGTCTATACCCATGTGATGTATGCACTGAACATGTAATTTGTGAACTGAACATACACTGTTAGCGCAAGAATTACCAAAATACGATAAGTAGATTGTGAGCTTTACTAGAACACGATTACAAGAAACAAAATGGACGTTGCGACCAAAGCCTTCGTCAGCACAGAACAAAACAACACAAACAGGCACAAAACTAATAAAATAATCACTACATAGAAAATACAGAAGTTACTTAGCTGAATCCTGTCTTGGTTGAATGTATCTAAAGCGGTAGCCGTTTGATGAGTGTGGAAACGGCCGGATGTGAGATTTGAAACGGGTCGATGGGTAACAGGGATTGGCTGAGACGCCCGATGGGCGGGGGGAGAACACCCATGTGGGCGAACGGTGAAGGGCAAATTAGCAGTGAACTAAAGCCGGCTCTGTGGCGAAGGTTTTAGTTCGCAAATTCCGCATACCCAGTTGGCGGGCGCTTGGAATGCAGTACGTCCTGCGTTGGTTAGCATAGGATAGCATGAGTACCGGTCGCTCAGAATGCAATGACAAACCACCGAACGCAAACTTACCAGAAAATCACTAAAGGCAAAAGCAATGCTAGGGATGATGGCAACGCTCTGTAAAAGATACGCTATCACGTTATACTAGTAGGCTATATAGCTGCGTGAAAAAAAGGAGAGAGAGAAAAGGGAGGGTGGGGGGGGGGGATTGGAAGTTAAATAAAACTATGTTGGACATTAAGGCCGTGAGGGGAGAGTGTCTCCAACTGGAAGATTAGGCGGTTTTCCAACGTTTTGCGAGATGCGCACAATTTGAGCGCCGTGACCTTTATGTCCGCCACACCACAGTGGTCAGAACTGTTGAAGTGCATGGGCACCGGTTTCTGGGCACCACTGCTGATATCAGATAGGTGTTGCCTAAATCTGTCAGCAAGACGTAAGCCTGTCTCACCGATATATATCATGTCACAACGAGTGCAGACGATCGCATAGATAACGTTGCGACTCGTGCATGAGAAACCCTCATGAATGTGGAAAGTGGTCTTGGGGAATGACAGACTCTGGGTTTGAAGTACATATGGGCAGGTCTTACAACGTGATCGAAGACAAGCCATCGTACCAAGAAGAGACGTATGAGTGTGGGGTAGACTACTATGGACCAGCACATCCCTGAGGTTACGATCCCGCCTGTAAGCCACCAGAGGGGCCTCTGAAAAGCATAGCTAGTGATCGGGTCTGCCTGGAAAATAGATAGATGCTTAAGGAGGATATTCTTGGCAGCAATATTGTGGGGATTGTAGGTTAATGATAGGATCGGCCTATTGTTTCGTGGTTTAGGCCTGGAGGAGAGAGATCTTCGGTGCGACTGATAGACTGACAGCGGTAAAGGGCTGTAGACAAAACTTTATCAGGATAGCCACGAAGGCGGAAAAAAATCCAACATTTCGTGGGCTTTTTGACGGAAGTCGTTATTATCCTGACAAAGCCGTGGGAGACGTAACAGTTGGAAGAAAAGAATATAATCCTTACAAGAGGGGAGATGTGAGGAGATATAGAGAAGGAATGCGTCGGAGTCAGTAGGTTTATAATAAAGCGTCGTACGCAGACCAGCGGAACCTAAAGAGACTGTTAGATCTAGGAAATTGACAGCCGACGAAGAAAAAGTGGAGGTGAGTCTGATGCTAGGATGAAAGTTGGAGAAAAAGGAAATGAAGTCCTGGAGATCTGACAAGGGCATGTCTGAAACACCGAAGCAGTCGTCGATTACCTCCTGTAGAGCTCCGGGAGCCTACCAGTGTATTGACTCCATACCTGGTGCTCCAGATACCCCATGAAAAGGCAGGCATAACTAGGACCCATCTTGGTGCCCATGGCCACACCGCTGATCTGATCGAATTAGTCCCCATTGAACTCAATCGAATTTAGGTTGAGGACTAATCTGCGAGACGCAGCAATGGTCCAGTGGCTATGGTGGGGTTGTGCCATTTCTCCAAGAAAAATTCCAAAGCTTTAAGGCCGTCAGTATGAGGAATAGATGTATAGAGTGAAGTCACATCTAAAATGAAGATGTGGTACTGAGAAATGGTTGCAAAACTGATGGAATCAAAGATAGAGATAGCGTGGTTAGTGTCTTTGATATATGAAGGGAGACTAGCAACCAACGGCTGAAATGTTCTGTCTAGGGACTTTGAAATCCATTCAGTTGGACAAGAGCAGGCCGAGTTAGGGCAAGACATCCGATATGTGAACAGAACATACACTGGTATCACAGAACAGTCACTGTGTGAGCAGAACATACACTGTTATCACAGAACAGTCACTGTGTGAACAGAACATACACTGTTATCACAGAACATTCACCAAGAAATCACCCATGACCTGATTCAAAATACAAACATATATTGTAAAATCAAAGGTTGGAGTGCGAGTTCTTCTGTGAAAGAAAGCTTTATGCTCAACATGGAACATCACATGTTGTGAAAACAAAATTCATACACAGTGTTCATCAAAACACAATAATACGATATATAGGAAGATATGTAGTCACTAATTTGAGATAAAAGTCTTTCTATATCCCTTGTAGCTCCTACATAGCATTGTAGTATATCATATCTTCTACCCCCTGAATGGAATGGTTAAATGTTTTTAACCCATAGATGAAGGTCTCTCCCTTGGGTCAATTCAGATCGATGGTTCCTCCCAAATGTTTAGCTAGGCATGATAAGGTTATACTGGCAGTATCCAACACCTTGGTTTTCAGTAGTTAATTAAAGGGTCTCAGGGTCAATCTCTTGGAGGATGAGGATGGTGAGGGATGCATGGTAAATGCTGGAATAATAATTGATCTGGTAGGATATGGACAGTGTCATAATACCTCTACCTCTTTCAGTAAGGAATTCCTACTCACGAGGATTTAATGAACAGCATTCATATAGGTAGGACCAAATTTACACCAACAATCTACATTACAAACAAAATACAAACTACATAAGCATTTGACAAAAATCATATGTCATTACAGCATAAATATGTAAAGGGGAAAAAGGAAAATAGGAGGAGGAAGGAGAGTGGTTCCTCTCAAAGGTGAGATCACTACCCTCTTCTCGCTAGATGAAATTCATTCCAACATCTGATGGAGTGTGATCAGTTTGGGGATAAACAATTGTTCTCCATTTATGCCGGGATGTCATGATGTGATAAACTCTTGATGAAACAAGGACAGTAAGATAAGGTAAGGCCATAAAGATGAGACCAAGTTGTCCTGTTCTGACAAAGTCATCAGGTTGTGACAAAATCTTGTTGTGATGAAGGTAAGTTGAGACAAAGGCATGTTGTGATGAAGATAGGTTGAGACAAAAGCGTGCTGTGACAGCTGCATGTACAGATGCTTGTTGTGACAACTGCATGTTACGTCAGAGGTATGTTGAGACTGATGCATGTTAAGACAAGGTATGTTAAGACAAATGCAGGTTGAGATAAAGTCATCATTATAACATCTTATCATCCTATGTTTGTAATACAAGACCGGCCTTCATTCCTCCAGTGTTAGACTTGGTTCTTAAGTGCCCTGCATCTTCATCATTATTAGTGCATGTGCCTTTACATATCAGGGGGCGGGGGGAAATTCGAACCTTTCCTCCAACAACAAAAGTAATGATCATGATCCAATATTAAATGTACAACACACAAAAATGAGAACATATTAATTATTTCATGAAATTATGCGAATAAATAGAATTTAGATAGATATGCATTCAGCCTATGCAATGGTTCGAACACAAACGCAGATTGTCCTTCCCAGCGTTCTCCTTAGAGCAAGGGGTTTGAAAACGACGCTTGCAAGCAATTTCCGTGCACAAAATTCAGTACGGGACTGCTTTATGGCCCTTTTTCAGAATATATTTGGCAGAGCACTGAACGCAATAAATCACCAAGTCAGCCGCACCATTTGTGTAATGCTGGCGGAGCGTGCAACGTCTGGCAAACATTTGGATATATGGTGCATCTATATTTCCCTATTAGTAATAAGAACATGGCAAATTCACAAAGCATATTCATGAAAGATATGAACAGAAGAATCACACGATATATTTTCAGAAAGGTGTGAGTCTGTGCACAAGGGTTTTAAGAGATAGACTCTTAGCAACATTTTCTCTGTAGAAGCAACAATGCGTAGAATGTGCATTTAAAGTGTTTGTTTCCATTGCATAGAGAAAAGTATATATATATATATATATATATATATATATATATATATATATATATATATATATATATATATATATATATATATATATATATATATATATATATATATATATTGCTGTAGCATATGGCGATAGAATGTCTAACAGAATGGATTTAGCATGGCCGAATCAGCGATGGGAAAAAGCATGGCGTCGTGCAAATCTCTCTCTCTCTCTCTCTCTCTCTCTCTCTCTCTCTCTCTCTCTCTCTCTCTCTCTCTCTCTCTCTCTCTCTCTCGAAAAAGAGTATTTATTTTGATCATTTACAAGAAGCGTAAACATCACAATTACACCATTATACATACAAATACCGTGTTACCTTAACATCATAGATCGTCTTAGCACATATATAGGGTCGAGCTTACCTGAAGGGACACAGAATACCGGAAACTTTCACCTACTAACTGAAAAGGCTAGTGGCTCTCACTAAGGATTGGCGTGGAATGAGTTGGTTTTCACCGCCAATTCTGTCTATGGATTTTGGCGGGTACCTGAGGTCTTTCGAGCCAATCATTGTCCTTTATTCAAAGTTCCATTTGTTCCAAATTTGTTTTGACACGGTTACATTTAGCGCCGACGAAATTTCATCCTTTGCGGTGCTCCATTTGGATATGTATAATAAATCTCGGAAAATCTGAGGTAACTGGGAAATATATCACAACGACAAATAATCATTGTCTTCTTACAATTTAATTCTAACCCTAGTTGTTGACTGTGAACAATAACCACATCTACTAAATATTGCAGACCTTGTTCATTGTCTGTAATCAATACTGTATCATCCGCATATCTAATTTATTTATATCCCCCAATGTTGATTCCTCTCGTATCTGTTACATTTCTGAACATATTTTCAAACTGGAATAAATTTACTGTTAAAGCTGGCCGAGGCAATTGGCATTCATTTACAAATACCAGGTTTGTGCAAATAATAATACATGCTAGTCAGTTTAAAATTAAAATAGTAGACAATTTAAATTACTATATTAATATGTGTGTTGCATATTTAAACTTGGAGGATTTATCTTGTTGCTTTAATTTATGTTGTATGATTTTTGCAGTGTGTACCTGATGACAACAGAGGTTATCAGGAGTGACGAGTCATCTCTATGGCGAATGGATTAAGAATGCAGTTCGTAATCCCACATAACATGTTCGAATTACAGCTGCGGGCAATTTGGAAGCAGATCGTCATGATCTTGTATTTCATACAATGGTGTAAGTGCCGGTCGTTCAGAAAGCAATGGCAAATTACTGAACGTAAACTTGCCACGTAATCACTAACAGCCAACACATTTTGGAGTTGACTGCGACGTCCTATAAAGGATATGCAACTAACTTTTTAAATCTGTCGATCTGCAGCGAAATATGCCGGGCAATCAATCAAGCAATCTATTGTTTGCGCATTCTGTGTTCAAACACAACTTACTCCCAGTATTCAGCACTGGCTGGGCTGTTGTAAACTCCGGCCAGAGAAGAGTTCCTCTGAGCGTTACAGTTGGGTGTGTTCCAGCTCTGTCCGCACAGGGTCCATGGCAGAACGGTGTGCAGTGTGTTGAACAGGAAGTAGAAATTCCAGGCGATGATGACGTTGAAGTAGATGCAGACCGTTGCGCAAATCATGACCATTCCGTAACCGATGCCTAGAGCATAGAATTGATGTTTCAAATGGAAGCGAGCTTGATCACATAATATTATTAGGATAGAATTGATGTTTACACGCAAGCAAGCTTATCACAGTTATTAATATCATATAATAGATGTTTACATGTAAGAAAGTTTATCACAGTTTATTATTGGGATGGAACTGATGTTTCAAATGCCAGCGAGCTTTATCAAAGTTTATTATTATGATAGAATTGATGTTTATATCCAAGCAAACTTGATCACAGTTTATTAATATGATAGAATTGCGTTTAAATGCAAGCAAGCTTTATCACTGTTTATTATTGGATAAAATTGATGTTTAAACTTAATAAAGATTTACCTCAGATTGTTATTATAATAGAATTGATGTTTCAATGAAAGCAAGCTTGATCACAGTTTAATCTTATGACAATTGATTTTGGAGATAGCAAAAAAGAGGCCGGCTTAGCGCGGACTGTTTAGAACGTATATTGTGGCGTTTGCTCGATTTGAACTCAAGCGTAGTCCATTCAAGTGCTGCTACTTATAGTACACTTCTCAGTTTTGTGTGTAGATTAGCTTTTCCTGTTACCTGATCCTGTTTCCGATCTCGTGTATGAGGCTGAAAGGAATGCCCTCAGCATGGTCCACAGAAGCTCTGACAGGAGGACAAATAGAGCATTGCTTCGCTGATCTGACAGCTTCTGCAGCTTGTCTGCATGGGCAACACATAATCATTATCATGTGGCATGCGATAAGATTGGGCGGTCATGTTTCACAAGCGCGCACGATCATCAATCGTGGATCAGCTCTGTGTTCTTGCCGTGGATCAGCTCTGTGTTCTTGTCCCGACCATGCCACGAGGCCAAGCCAGTCAGATATTTACTTCTCTGCCTCCCCCTTGTTCTTTTTCTATCACGGTATCTACTATTCACACCAGACTTTGTGTTGTGGAGAGGTATAACACCATCCGTGGTCCCCGCCATCGGTTGTAGTTATTATGCCTTTTTGAAGCCAGTGTAACAAACTATCGTCTGTCCAGACGGCAAATGTCCGCTGATGTATTCCGTATCACACTGGCCACCTTCATGTCCCATGCCATTTCCTACCACAGCAATATGCCACTTTAGGTGGCCTATTTATCAAAAGCGCCCGGAAATATAACAATGAAGGATCACCGTGTTTACCTACCTCTAAACAGAGGACTGATTCTCCACACCTTGATCGGGTTCAAGCTGGCAAACTGACCGTAAGAAATTTCTAGATAAAACAGTGGCAGACCGCAGGTAAGCATGAAAAATGTGTACGGGATGAGAAAGGCACCTGAGAAGATAAAATATAATAATTAAGAATAACACCAGTAATATGTGATCTGGTTATTACCTCTTAGAGTCTAGTTGTTTCCTTTAGAGTAGAGTTGTTTTCCTTAGAGTCGAGTTGTTTCTCTTGTACGATTTGAGGGTGGGGAACTAATGATGACATAGCGAATTCCAGCAGGTAAGCAACAAGGCAATAATACACTTAGTTCAAGCATAGTATGGAAAATAGAGTGAGCTTCTGTATAAGCACGAGTGAACGTAAATTATAATATGAATTTCGTCAAAGGAAAGACGCACAGATACAAACCAAAGGTTCAATCAGTCTTTATCAATGAAATAAAAAAAAATATGTTTTTGTTTTTGTTCGTTAAAGATTTTGGTCGAAATGTCAATTGTATCAGTGTATGTTTTTTTCTTTCTTCGAGCTTCCAAGCTATTATCATCATTATCTTGTGCCTTGCCAGTTGGCGGTGGCGTGAATGTCTCTCCACAGATCTCTATCCTTTGTGCTCTGAATCATCTTTGCTGATGATATCCCTCCATGCCACCCTTTCTAATCACATCATTTTTAATTGTCTGTCTCTGCCTCTTTACCCACTGATCTCTCCGATCGAGAACATGTTATCCAAGGCTTGTCTTCTCACCCATGGCCAAAGAATGATGCTTGTCTCTGTCTTGTCATTGTATACCATGTTCAAGGTTCTGTCTTCATTTATGAAGTCTTGGCAAGATGGCCGGCTATGTTGCGAACGGATTACAGATGCAATTTGTTATCCCGCACACCGCATTCGAAACACAGCTGCGGACGATTTGGAATCAGACCGTCTTGCTTTGCTTTCCATACAATGATACGACTGCCGGCTGTTCAGTAAACAATGGCAAATTACTGAACGTAAACTTGCTCAGGAATCAGCAACAGCCAAAACATGATGGAGTTAACTGCGACGTCCTTTATAGTGTATACACTTAACTTTAGCCAGTATGTTTACCAATAACATTCAAGTTTCTTATTTTGTCCATGCTATGCTAACTGTTGTTTGTTTTATACGATCTTTAATTTGTGTCTGCTGTCAACAGTCTATCTAAGAATGTCTCTTCGACATATAAAATACGCTCTCAGTTCTTCTCACATCCTGTGATTAGATTTCATGTTTCACAGCCACATAGTGCTACAGGCCAAAGGTGTGCGGTTATTATTCGTTTCTACAATTCAATGCTAAGGTTACATTACGCTGTGAATGTTGACAAGGTTAAACCACTGACCTCCTCCGCTCTTGTAGCAGAGATATGGAAACCTCCAGATATTTCCAAGACCAACAGCGAACCCGATGCAGGAGATTAAGAAATCCAGCTGTCCCGACCAGTTCTCACGTGAGCTCAAACGGGCAATACTGACCACTGAAATAGAGGGCGAATTACTGACTTTGACATTGACAACCTGTGAGAAGAAGGAAACAAGATCATTAGCTGGTTAAGTCCTAAATAACGTGTGATGTGTAACTGATTCTTTCCCATTAACCTGCACTGTACTGGAATCTTGCCTTTTTGACAGACGAAGGATATTGTGCTTCAAAAAAGGTATAATAACCTCACCACAACACAAAGCCTGGGCTGAATTGTAGAGACCATGTGTTGTCCATACAGCATGATCCCTCTCTCGACCTGCCTAGTTTACTCCAAAGGACAGGTAACATCAATAAATCTGGAACACGACAAGCTGCAGAAGCTGTTTGATCAGCAAAGCATTGCTCTAACTGTCCGTCTGTCGGAGCTTCGATCTAGACTAGTTGCTGACAAAGGCTTTGGGTCTACCTGTTGATCTAAAACTGTCATTATTGTCTACAGTACCTTGCCATGTAGGACATCGGGGTCTTTAGCCTAGGTTTTAAGGCCGCCTGGTTAATGCAGTTACCGCGAACTGCAGGTTAGGATTCTCTATCCCCCCCCCCCCCCCCTCCCACCTCATCACCTAACCGAGGATTCGAATTCGCGTCTCCTGAAAGAGCACCCTTCATTCTATCCTCTGGGCCAAACGTTCTTCAATCGTTCCCCGCATAACCTGCTAGGGTATATACAGTATCAAGCCAATCA
Source organism: Cepaea nemoralis (assembly GCA_014155875.1). Taxonomy (NCBI): domain Eukaryota; kingdom Metazoa; phylum Mollusca; class Gastropoda; order Stylommatophora; family Helicidae; genus Cepaea; species Cepaea nemoralis. The sequence goes on along the minus strand of JACEFZ010027049.1, from coordinate 68,317 downwards.
CTTGTCGTAGGCCGGAGTCCATTGATGAAAAGGCTGGCTCGGCAAAACTTGGTGGAGTATTGATGCATGACAAGGCAGACGTGGTTGTGGCCTTGTGGGAGCACGTGTACTCCTCGGAGGAGCAAATAGATCACCATATTCTGGCAAGAATGAGGCAGCGAGGAGTGACGAGGGGATCTGGCTGACGCTCGACGCTCAGAGGAAAGGCGAGACGGACTTATAATCAGATTGCTACTGGAACTATTGGTGTTGGAACTCTTCGCTGGCTGCTGAGGATGGGGACGGAGCGCTTATGGGAATGCCCCGAATGCCGTGATGTCGGTTCCTAAATCAATCAATCAATCAATCAATCAATCAATCACTTCCGTGGCGTACGCCGCCAGCATACCAACACCACAGTTCGCCAAGAAAAATACAGTTCATCGTCGATGGAATTGGCAGTCACTGGAAACCATGCAGTTGCACACACATTACTGCATAAGGCAAAACCAACTAGTTTAAGCAACCCGCCGATTTTATGAACATGCAGTTCAGAATATAAACAACCACGGATACATGTAAAAGCTTTCCACGTGAAATTCACAGCTCACAGTGTCGCTCCATGCACTTAACTCAGCAACTGGGCGACGGAACCATGTACTACCAGTCCAACATGAAGAAAATAAGTAAGCAAACCATAGAGAGAAGCAAAAACACCCCTGAAGATTTACCAGTTGACCAGCCTATCCGCCATATTGTTGTGAATCCATCTACCACTCCATCTACCGACTTTAATGAATACTTATACCGCAAAATAACAAGCTGCCCGTCCAGAGCATAGCATAAAGCCCAAACTTCGTAGATCAGCGATGAATCCGAGCAGTACTTGCTGCCTAAACAATGCAGACCAATCACAAAGCCACGACATTCAGATCGTGTGAGGCAAGCCATGGAGAATCCCAAGCCACTGAAACATGTAGCAGGTAGCATGCGGCACTCCTCGGCCGGATGAATCCGTCGACCTGCTACTGAGTTGAGTGCGTGGAACGACAATGTGAGCTGGAGATTTCACGTGGAGTGCGTTTACACCTGTCCGCGGTTGTCTGTGTCGTGAACTGCATGTTCCGAAAAATGGCGGCCGGCCTGTTGCTTAAGTAACTTGGTTTGATTTATGTGGTAATGTGTGGTTGCTGGTTTTCTAGTGAGTGCCACTTCTGACGACGATGAACTCTATTTTTTGTGGCGGACTTTTGTGTTTTCATTCTTGCAGCGGCCTTATGCGTAGTATACCTGTGCTGGCTGTTGGCTTGTCGAGACTCCTGTCTGTTCCACTTTTCACACGGGGCAGTGAAGAGCATTTTGTGTGATAATCACTGGCACAAGAATGGAGCATTATGGTGCAACGCTATGCCGTGAAGTTGGAACCGCAACTAACTAACCGTGGCCGGATATAGACATAACCTACGAAGAGATCAAGATATATAAGAGACAATTCTAGAATCAAGTGGAAGTGTGAGCAGCCAAGCCACCATAATGACGCATATTACAAACTCAATAGAAAAGAACACATTATAATCTTCAGAATGTGGTCAGGACACAAGCTGAAATACCACATGATTAACTCATCCAATATCAAACAAAAGACAGATGTGGATCAAACATGGTGCACAATCACATAAACAAGGCTAATATTCTAAATTTTTATTCACTTAGCGTTAAAATTGCGAAAATACTTCGAAAGGAAACAAATAACATGATGGCCCTAGCACGACCTTTGTTCCAAATGGTATCTCAATTTTAAAGATATATTATCCATCAGCACAGAATCAATTAATAAACTAAAGACTGGAGATGCTTATGAATGAAAAGACTTCCGGTCGCCAGCATGGCAGTTAGGCATCCGTTGGGGCCTGTGGCGTGTTTATGCTTGTGGCTACGGTTTAAACTCGCATTTTCCTCATGTTGGACTGGTAGTGCATGGTTCCGTCGCTCTGCTACTGAGTGAGTGCATGGGCGACACCGTGAGCTGTGAAATTCGCATGGAATGCTTATCTGTCCTGTACAGTGATCTGCATGTTCAGAACAATGGCTACCGGTGGTTGCTGAATTGACTGTTTTGCCCTTTCGGTTCACGAGTGCATTTTTCGGGAGACTCCTGGGAGTCGGCGCTGAAGCTGCGGAGTTCGTGTTTTGTGCGACACTTTCGGCGGGTCGCCCTGCGGTAAGAGACCGAGCCTTGTGAGAAAACCCGGGTCAATGAGGTCTTTCTGGTGACTGCCGAGTCCTTAGTCCATCGACGATGAACTGTGGCCAGTGTGGATGAATTTTGTGTTGACATTCTGACGGCGGCATTATGCACAGTGTACTTGTGCGGGCTTGTTGGATTGCCGAGACTCCTGTCTATTCCACTTTTCACATTGGAAAGTGGGGAGCATTTTGTGAGATATTCGATGGCACGGGAATGGAGCATAATGGGGACGACCCGTTGCCGTGAAGTTGGAACCTCGACTAACTAACTAACATGAATGAAAAACTGCATTGCGCTGATTCCTATGGCTGAGTGTCGGTTATACAGACAGCAGTTGCAAACTATTGAACGTAACAATTGCAGAATAAATCACAAGCTGCTTAAACACGCTGCAATGTATTTCTTTTTTCTTCGCTCACTTTGAAGCCAAGCGTGGTTCATACACTTCTACTTCGTGCTTCTACTTCTAGTGCATTGGACTGACTTTTAATGTAGATTAGCTTTCCCAATTACCAGTATCCCTTGCGATCAGACGAACCCACTCCGACTTCATTGGTACTTGTAATTTACGTTCCCCAAGTCAAGGACGAGAAGTCAACATTTTAGTCCAAATGACCGGTGTAGGGGTTGATCCCGATATCTCAGCATCAGCAAACTATAAGTGTACGAACGGTCGCTCTTATCCATTCGGCCTTGCTGACCTCCATGCTGAAGTTGATTGTGACGTCCTCAAACTTGTACACTACATCAGAAACAACAACAATAACTGCAACAACAATGCATTCAACAACATCAACAGCAACTGAAATAACCGCAACATCAGCAATAACAACAGGCAGACCTCACAATGAACAAGTCACCAGAAAGATGTTAATACAGACATGCCATGCCGCACGGAAGATCACTTAACAGATCTTACACCACCAAGTGATCTAAGAGTGGTGTTGAGATGAGGGGTACAGTTCACTTACTTCCATATCGACTGACGAGTCCAAAATGAAGGATGCAAAGCTGGCGTTATGACTAACCTCCGTGGACTGATGTACCAAAATGAAAAACATACAAATGAAAACAAAAAAGCGAAACGTGTGTGGTTAATATTAATCGAATTGGAAACATCTTAGCGATCATGATTTATCTGTCATAATTATGTGCATTACGATAAGCGTGGGTGGTCATGTTACGCCATCTCACATGATCACAAGAGTCGTGGATCAGCTCAGTATTCTTATCCTCGCCATGCCATGTGGTTAAGCCATCCATATATTTACTCATCTGCTTCCCCTTGTTCCTTTTCCCTCAATCTTGTCAGTTGTCACCAAGTTCTCTAGTTTATTTCTTCTCATAGAGTGCCCCAAAAATGTGACTGTCTAAGTCTAATTTCTCTAATCTATTTTCGGTTTTCATTTGTTTCTTGTAGGACATGCTCAGTGGTTTTTCTGTCTGCCATGGCATACTTTTGTAATTTCCTCAAAAACCACATTTCCATTGCCATTAGATGTTTTTCAGCTCGTCTGTTCATTGTGCACTTTTCACATCATATAAAAATACAGGTTCTATGTAGCACCTTAATACTCTTTTTTTCTCTATAGACGGTATGTTTTCCATTCTTCAAAAGGCTACCTTCACCATAGCGATTATTGTTCTAATCCTTTTAAAGAACCCCCCACCAGATGTTATGACTGTTCTGGGATAGTTGTACCTATTCACTTTAAGAATATTCCTATTTATCATTAATTTACATTGTGGTATTTCTTTCTTTTTAGAGACGACCATAATATGTTTCTTCATACAATGTAATTCTAACCCTAGTTATGTTTTATGTTTTATCTGTACATAACAAGAAAACTTAGACGCGGTCTTGGCCAGATATGACTGAGCTACCGTATGACAGGTGATACTACCTGCTTTCTGTTAGTGCAGAACGTTGGGCAGCGCTCACCAAACCCGACATCCCACATTGTGCCAACGGCTTCCGGCGGAGGAGCGCAATTGGGAGGATGCTCGACTTATCCTGGTGCGAGCAGAACAACCTAAAAATCTGGCAGGGCAGACTAAGCCTTAGTTGGCATCTGGTCTAGGATCGAAGCTTCGACAGGCGGACAGCTAGAGCATCGCTTTGCTGATCCGACAGCTTTTGCAGCTGGTCTTGTTCCCGACATATTGGTGTTACCTTTTTGTCTCGAGTAAACTAGGCAGGCCGAGAGAGGGATCATGTTGCATGGGCAACACATGGTCTCTACAGGCTTTGTGCTATAGAGAGGTATAACTCTATCTCTGTTCTCCGTCATTGGTTGTAGCTATTATACCTTTTGTGAAGGACAATGTAACAAACTATCGTCTGTCAAGACGGCAATGTGCCAATGATGAATGAATGAAAAAGAAAAACTAAAACAGATTTAGCGGTGGTTAGTGATCAGTTCCGTTGGTTAATCAAATGTCTGGTTCTCTTAACAAAATGTTCATGTCTGGTGCTTGTAACATAATGTTAATGCCTGGTGCTCTTAATAAAATGTCCATGCCTAGTGCTCTTAATAAAATGTCCAAGCCTGGTGCTCTCAACAAAATGTTCATATTTGGTGCTCTCAACAAAATGTTCATGTCTAGTGCGCTTAACAAAATGTTCATGTCTATTGGCTCCCCTTCACTCACATCTCCCTGACTGTGCACAAGGAAGTAGAGTCCCATGCGTCCCTAAAGTCACCTGTTCGGTCAGCATTTCTTAAATCTCCGATGATGTCTGACACATCCATAGCTTTTCCCATCTCCATGACCCCCACGTTGGCCAACTGATCGGCTAACTTGTCTATTCCACTTGCTTGCCCCGGTACATAGATACAAGCTTTTTTTGTGTGTTTCATATCCTTTACAGGACATCGCTGTCAACACCTGCATTTTACTGCTGTTGTTTATGCTTTAGCACGTTTACGTTCAGTAGTTTGCCATTGCTTTCTGAATGATCGGCTCACATACCAATTCGTTAAAACCCAGCGCAACGTGGTATGCTGCCAAATCGCGCGCAGCTGTGTTTCGATCGCGGGTAAGCGGGATTACAAATCGCGTCCGTAAGTCCTTCGACACGGAGACGGGCAGATACAAGCTAGCTGGACTAATTGTAATGTGCTCATGTGTGAGTCAATCATGTCGTATGTGGCTAGTCTTGACTTTTTTTTATCGTGCTCATTGAGTTCAGTTTTTATTTTTATTTGCATATCCTTTACAGGACATCACAGTCAACAGCAGCATCTTTCAGCTGTATGTTGATTTCTTGGCAAGATTACGCTCAGTAGTTTGCCATTGCTTTCTGAGCGGCCGGCTCAATTATCCCGCAAGTGGGACGCAGAGGTGTTTCCAAGGCACCAGGGCCGGGTTATATACTGGCCAAGACCTATTGACGCGTCCTCGCCGAGCGTCCTGGGCAACAGGTCCCTTCGGGGTCCTGGCTGAAGTCAATAGGATCGCCGATTCCTCCGAAGTCGGAGAGTGTCTGCCTGTATGGCGAGGAACCACCAGTCTGCACACCAATAAGCCAGACATGGGACAACGGATACTCACGCAAACCTCAGGTCCTGTATGACATCACACTGATGTTGGACAACAGGATGCCTTCATCCGACATACAGGATTTTGCGTTGGAGCTCAAGCCAACGAACACAAGCAAGCAAGCAAGCATCCCGCAAGTCAATAAGCGGGGGACGAACCGCTCACAGTTCTCGCCCGCTACGAGACTCTGCGTGATAAACGGGATTACGGAGAAAGTGTTGTAACCCCTCGGCCAGAGAGACCGGCATTGAGTTCAGTATACATGTATAAATACGTTTGCGTGTTAAGCGAATGCAGGTATTTAGTTGTAATTTTGAGTCGCTGGCTTTGAACCCAAGCGTAGTCCATACACGTGTTACTTCTTCTAGTGCACTAGACTGATTTTTGTGTGGGGATTAGCTTCCCCTATTACCAGAGTCCTTCGCCATCAGGCGAACCCATTCCAGCTTCTGTGGTACTTGTAATTCACGTCCCCAAGTCAAGGGCGAACAGTCAATATGTTAGTCCAGCTGACCGGTGTAGGGGTTGAATCCACTACCTCGGCATCAGCGCAACGGAAATTTAGGATCGAGCGCTCTTATCCATTTGTCCACGCTGATCTCCTTTTAGTTGTAATGAAACATATTGTTAGAACGTTTAGAGCAAAGTTCTAATCTCTTCTTCAGGTACAAATACACAGAGAAACATGATATCCTTCTGTCCGATATATGCATTCTAGAGTTTTTGGGTTGAAGCTGAAATCGAATTAAAATTCAGTCGAATTACACGCGAACTGTTTTTTTTTTCGTTTTCCTAGGACATTCATTTGACAATATGCCATTACCATAGCGTATGCCCTTGTCGCTCTTCTGATACTATAGCGTGTGTCCTGGTCGGTCTTGTGACATCATAGCGTGTGTCCTTGTCGCGCTTCTGATATTATAGCGTGTGTCCTTGTCGCTCTTCTGATACCATAGCGTGTGTCCTGGTCGGTCTTGTGACATCATAGCGTGTGTCCTTGTCGCTCTTCTGATACCATAGCGTGTGTCCCTGTCGCTCTTCTGATACCATAGCGTGTGTCCTGGTCGGTCTTGTGACATCATAGCGTGTGTCCTTGTCGCTCTTCTAATACCATAGCGTGCGCCCTTGTCGCTCTTCTGATACCATAGCGTGTGTCCTTGTCGCTCTTCTGATACCGTAGCGTGTGTCCTGGTCGGTCTTGTTACATCATAGAGTGTGTCCTTGTCGCTCTTCTGATACCATAGCCTGTGTCCTTGTCGCTCTTCTGATACCATAGCGTGTGTCCTTTTTACTCTTCTGATACCATATAAAATGTCACAAAGTAGTGAGGCTTCACTTAACATAATTACGACACATACAGGACGTTGCGGCGATTAGCCTTCATCAGCAAACAAATACATTCACAAAACACAACATATAGTCAAGGAGTTCTAAGTGAATAAATCTAAAACCCAGATAGTAACATATAACGATTAACAGAAGAAGATAGTACACTTAGTTGCAGTTGTAAACATAGTAAAATATTAATAAAATTGGGTGGGACTGCGGTAAAGCTGTGAAAATGTAAACAATAAAAGTTTGCTGATGAAGGCTAATCGCCGCAATGTCTTGTGTGTGTAGTAATTCTCTTATGTAAAGCTGCACTACTTTGTGTCATTTTATATTGTTTACGTTTTCACAGCTTTACCGCAATCCCACCCAATTTTATTCAGATACCATGGGGTCTTTAGCAGAAGTCTGAGTAGCAACCACGACAGAAAGAAAGAAATACAATTTAACAAAGGAAAGAAGAAGGGAAAAACAAAACAAGGAAAGAAAGAAAGAAAGAAAGAAAGAAAGAAAGAAATAGTGAAACAGTATTTAGAAAGAAGGAAAGACCGAAAAATAAAAATAAATAAGAAAAAAAGAAGCAAACAAAGAAAGAATGAAAGAAAGAAACAATGAATGACAGAAAGAAAGAAACGAGGAAAGAAAGAATTAAAAGCGATTAAACGAACGAATAAAGGAAGAAACACACACACACAAAAAAAGAAAGATAGACTGGAAAACATGAAAATATAAAGACAGACCGAAAGACAAAAATAAAAGAAAGAAGGATGGAAGGAAGGAAGAAAAGAAGGAAGGAATAAATAAATAAATAAATAAAGACAGCACTTACCGAAGGCGTTTGGAATTCTTCTCTTTGTTTCATGATTATTTAGTGCTAATGAATGTTTTGATGCCTGTATATCTGTGTTACAGCTTATCTTCTGTAGTTGTTCTACACCGTGTTTCTTATGTTTGTAAATATGCTTACCTCCATTTAATTCGTATTATAGACTTGTCTGTTTCGTTTTCTGTTGTTCAATTTCAAGAATCATCTTTGTATTTTTAATGTTAATATCATATTAGTATCATGATGTTATTATCTCTAGTTGATTATTTCGTGACTGTCATTAAATTAATTATTCACATTTGTTATTGTGTGACTTCCATCAAATTCCTGAGTTTCTTTGGTAATTTTATTACTTCCATTTATGATTTCCTTTGATTATTTTGTGACTTCCATCAAATTAAATATTCCCTTTGATTATTTTGTGACTTCCATCAAATTTATGATTTCCTTTGGTAATTTGTGACTTCGATCAAATTAATTATTCCCATTGGTTAGTTTGTGACTTCAATCACATTTATGATTTCCTGTTGTTGTGTGACTTCCATCAAATTAATTATTTCCTTTGGTTATTCTGTGACTTCTATAAAATTAATTATTCCGTTTGATTAGTTTGTGACTTCATTCAAATTTATGATTTCCATTGATTATTGCGTGACTTCCATCAAATTTATGATTTCCTTTTGTTATTTTGCGACTTCTATTAAATTCAATATTCCATTTGTTTATTCCTTAACAACCATCGCCTACATGGATCTTGAGTTCTTGGTGCTAAAGGAAAAGTAAACGAAAATGATTATTTGAAATTCTTCGCATTAAAAACGATAGATTAAAACACAAAAAATGTAACCCAAAACAAAACAAAATAATACACAAAAAGCTTGACGATCTTCATCTGATTCGAGTAACCCTTGTTTGAGTTAACATCTTTCAAAATATAGCTTTATATCCGTCCACGATGTTCTCATCATTCTTCTTTAAAACACATCTTTACAGCCTTCATATAATCTCGCACTTGTCTGCTTGCTGCTTGCTTGCTTGTGTTCGTTGGCTTGAGCTCCAACGCAAAGTCCTGTATGTCGGATGGAGGCATCCTGTTGTCCAACATCAGTGTGATGTCAAACAGGACCTGAGTTTTGCGTGAGTATCCGTTGTCCCATGTCTGGCTTATTGGTGTGCAGACTGGTGGTTCCTCGCCATACAGGCAGACACTCTCCGACTTCGGAGGAATCGGCGATCCTATTGACTTCAGCCAGGACCCCGAAGGGACCTGTTGCCCAGGACGCTCGACGAGGACGCGTCAATAGGTCTTGGCCAGTATAAAACCCGGCCCTGGTGCCTTGGAAACACCTCTGCGTCCCGCACTTGTCTGCTAATTAATTGTTAGATGAAGACTACACAAGACCGCCATGCGCCAAAGAAGAATAGCCGACCAACAGAGAACTGGTGTCGTCTGTCGCCACACGCTGAAGGAGATACTGATTAAAGGGCCTGAGCTCTTGTGGATGTCCAATGAGGTTGATCTATTTAACTAACTGCCTGCCTGCCTGCCTGCTTACCTAACAAACGAATGAACGAACGAACGAACGAACGAACGAACAAACGAACGAACGATCTAAGTAACTAACTAACTAACTAACTAACGAACTAACTAACTAGCTAACTAACTAACTAACTAACTAACTAACTAACTAACTAACTATATAAGCTACTAAACTAAGTTACTGAATAGCTACCTAACTACCTACCTACTAAGTAACTAACTAGTTAACTGCTACATAAATTAAATTAACTAGAAGCACTAAATTAAACTGATAAATTCTCCCTGACAAATAAGTTTCCTGGTCCTTTAGCCTGACAGACAAGCTTCTTGGTCCGTTAGCCTGACAGACAAGCTTCTTGGTCCGTTAGCCTGACAGATAGGGTTCATTGGCTGCTACAAACTCGGAGACATTGACTGGTTGAGGTTTTCCTTGGGTGGCCATGACTGTCAGTGACCTGTGACCCTTGTGTTGGTGGCGCTAATGGGTAAATGAACTTCCGGAGCACATTTATAAACTCTTGAATCTATGAACGAAACAAACTAAGTAAATCGTTGTTGGTTTTCATCATCATCATCATCATCATCCAGTGCCGGCTGGTGTGGGCGATCATACTTCTCCACAAAATGCGACCTTCGACTGCATGGATCAATTCGTGTGTTGAATCCCTTCCGTGCTATCACACAAGACAGTAATGTTCTCACGCTTTGTTCCTCTCCTTTCCACAAATGTTTCCGGTTGACACAACATATTCTCGTTTTTATTTTCTCTTAATGTGGTTTAAAAAAAGAAAAAAAGAAAAGAAAGATGACTGCTTCTTTCTGATGTTTGTGATAAGTTGTCCTTTCCATTTAGCATCCCTCAGCATGTCCAGACTGATCATTTTGGCCGTATATTTAATATTCAACGATATATCAAATCGAATCTTCAAGGCATCCAGGTAACAGATTATTTTATAATCAATTTTAACACACAGCTGCGAATCCTGGGCAATTAGTAAAGTTACTAATTGCCCAGGAATCGCAGCCGTAAGTTAAAATTAGTTCTATGTAACATGCAAAAACTCTTTTTTGTTTACTTTCAAGAATAAAGACTTATTACACAAACTGTTCTTCATTTGATAGACTGCGGTTGTTTGCTTGTCGTGTACTGTTCTTTATGTCTGTGATGCAGCTTCCATCTGCTTGTATCCATGTGCCCAGATATCATCATTTCTGAATTTGCCCCAAAATAACGGACACACTAAAAACATTGTTTTACCGATGATAAGATTCTCTCTCTCTCTCTCTCTCTCTCTCTCTCTCTCTCTCTCTCTCTCTCTCTCTCTCTCTCTCTCTCTCTCCCTCTCCTCTGGGTCTTGGGTTGGAGTATGTTGTCATTCTTACCTTATCTCATTTCATTATCTCATCTTGTTCCTCTTGCACCTTGCCGTGTCGAGGTGAAGTATAACCAGCGGAAGAATGCATGATTATGGGCTTCATATAGCGAGATTCCCTTTGACTCTATTATTCCATCTGTGCATCGTTTACATGGTCAGTCTCTTATTCTGGTTCCATGTGGTCTGTACATCATTGCTTGGTGTGCTATACTGTTAGTTTGTAGCCTAGTTATATGGCCGAACCATTTCACTTGCTGTTTTATAGTGAAATCTAGCGCTGCTATTACGTCCACATTAGTCCTGATTTATTCATTTATTTTCACTCTTCTTGATACGTAAAGCATTCGTCACACGAATCTCATTTACATTGTTGTAATTGTTATGTTTTCATTTCCAGTCATTGTCCAGGTTTAGCATTGGTAGCACAGAGTTGATAGGAAGATTGTGTTATAGAGTGTATTTATTTGTTAATATTTTCTGATACGTGTTTGTTCTTTAGCATTGGTGCCATTTGTCCAATGAGTTGGTTTGCCTTATTACATATATTCTCGATCTCGTCTTCTGATTTGCCATTTGATTATATTGTACTTCCTATGTAAGCCAGATTGGACAGAGAAATCGAAATCAGATGTCAAAAAGCAAGTTCACTTACATATCAACTATCACCCATACTGAAACATCAGAATATATCCATGTCCGCAAAACGACAGATAATAAACAGCATATTCACACCAACCATATGCTATCAGTCTCAAACTTGAGTATTATCCAAAGCACGCTTTCGCAAACTCAACACCTGTGAGGTGATATGCACGAGGAGAGCTGCCAACTTAATCCGAGACCGAGTAAGAAATGTTGTTATCAGACAGACAGTGGGATCAACACCTTGTGCCACATTTATTGAAAAACAGAAGATCAAGTGGTTTGGCTATCTCGTTAGAATGCAACACCATCAACTACCATCACTGATCCTACATCACAGATCATCTGCGACGAGACCAAGAGGACGCCCAAGAAGAAAATGGATTGACATCAAAGACATTGTACAATCACACGGAATGACACTATCCACTTATAGTCGGGACCTGGAGCGCCAATTATTCCTTTCCACGACCATTGAAGGCAAAAGTGGGAGTTGATGATGATGATGATGATGATGATGATGATGATGATGATACTTCCTTAGTACACGAGCCGGCTATGTGGCGAAGGGGTTGCAATTCGTAATCCCTCATACCGCGTTCGAAACACAGCTGCAGACGATTTGGCAGCAGACCGCCATGCGTTGGTTTTTTATGAAATAGTATGAGTGCCGGTCGCTCAGAAAGCAATAGCAAACTACTGAACGTAGACTTGCCAAGAAATCACAAACAGCCAAAAAATGCTGGCGTTGACTGCGGCGTCCTGTAAGGACAAGCTAGTAACTTTAACTAAAGTACTTGAAGCTCTTTAATTGTTTGAGGGGATGTTTTTTTTTTTTAGAACAACCTTTAACATTTTTTTTTCCTCTGCTGACAATGAAATACCTACAACTTTTGAAGGCAACATGAACAACTCAGGCCTAACCACAGCCAGTCCGTGATTGCACACCATGCTGGTGTCTAGACTTGGAGAGGGGAATGGTAACGCTACACCACAGTTCCTGTGGAGGTGGTATTTTGGTACCTGGTCGGGTGAACAGTCTCTAAATCATCCTTTCTCCGATAGACACATGATACTCTCAGTGCACATGCGAATTGAGCGCCGGTGCATCGGAGTTGAAGAGTTACGCCGCATAGTCTTCTAGAAAACTCCTAACTAAACATCCACCTGTCTGTCTGTCTATCTGTCTGTCTGTCTGTCTGACACATACACACACTCTTTTTCTCATTCTCTCTTATTTCTGTGTATGTGTATGTAATTGTACGCGTCAGTGTGTGTGTGTGTGTGTGTGTGTGTGTGTGTGTGTGTGAGTGAAAAAAGTCATTTTTTATTTGTCTCTCTATATGTGTGTATTCAAAGATCATCTGCGACGAGAGCAAGAAGACGCCCGAGAAGAAAATGGATTGACGACATCAAAGACATTGTACACTCACACGGAATGACTCTCTCAAGTGCCACCCTTCGGGCTCTGGAACGCCAGTTATTCCTCCCCATGACGCTTGATAGCAAAAATGGAAGATGATGATGATGATGAAATATGTGTACGCGTGTTTATGTGCATGTGACTGTGTGTGCGTGTATATTTCTCTCTCTGTCTCTCTCACACATACTCTCTCTCTCACTTTTCCCAGTCTCTATATATGTGTGTATATGTCTGTACGTGCGTCTGTCAGTATGTATGTGTGTGTGTGTGTGTGTGTTTGTGTGCGCGCGTGCTACTCGACAAGTTGCAAACATTACGTTTGTTTCATTCTGACTCGATAAAAGGGGTGGCTCAGAGTGCTACCCAGCGTGTGATCTTAATGTATTCGAATCCACTTTGAGACGGGAATTGTATTTGATTTATGAGACCACCCCCAGCGAGTCGACTCAGCCTAAAATAGTACCAGCAAATCTCTCAGGAAGTAAAGGCGTCTAGTCGGATATTGGCCATCACGCCCATCGATTGCCGACAGGTCTAAAGTAATGGACCAAGAACCATATATCCAGTAGTCTCATTGCGCTAAATGAGCCCTTTGGTGACCTTTGCTGACGCTTACTCCAATCTGGCCATACTCGCTAGTGTAGCTGATAGGGAGCTACACTGGTGCTAGGGTTCCACGCCTAACTTTGTCGTCCGCCAACAGAGTGTTTCTCAACAGAGTATTTCTTAACAGTTTTTATCAACAGAGTTTTCCCCAATAGAGTTTTCCCTAACAGAGTTTTCCCCAGCAGTTTTCCTCAAAAGAGTTTTTCCCAACAGAGATTCTCTCAACATAATTTTCCCCAACAGAGTATTCCTCAAAAGAGGTTTCCCAAACAGAGTTGTCCTCAACTAAGATTTCCCCAAAAGACTTTTCCTAAACAGGGTTTTCTTTAACAATGTTATCCCCAACAGAGTTTTCCTCAACAGAGTTTTCCCCCAAAAGAGTTTTCCCCAAAAGTTTTCCTCAAAAGATTTTTTCCCAACAGAGTTTTCCCAAACAGAGTTTTCTTCAACAGTTTTCCTTAGAAATGTTTTCCCAAACAGAGTTTTCCTCAACAGAGATTTCGCAAACAGAGTTTTCCTGAACAATGTTTTCCTCAACAAAGTAAGAGTGACTGGCCCTTTCCTCCGCTGTGCATTAAAAATGTGATACACTTATAACATTAGTTAGTTAGTTAGAAATAGAAGGGGAAATTCTCAACCAAGTGGATAATTTTAAATACCTAGGGGCACTTATAACATCAGATGGAAGATGTACAAAAGAGATTAAGAGCAGAATAGGGCAGGCAAAGACAGCATTTCAGAAAATGAAGAGTATCTTATGCAATAAGTCGCTATCAATTAATGTAAGAAAGAGAGTACTAAAATGCTATATAGAACCAGTTTTGCTGTATGGCAGCGAATCTTGGAATGTAAATGAACAAATTAGGAAGAACTTATAAGCAACAGAGATGTGGTTTTTAAGACGAATGTTGCGAATTCCTTGGACTGCCAGAGTAACTAACAACGATTGCCTGAAAGAGGCTAATGAAACTAGAACACTATATACAACAATAAGAAAGAGACAAACATCTTTCTTTGGTCATGTGATGAGAAGAGAGGCATTGGAGAACATCGTGACAACTGGAAAGATCGAGGGGAAGAGAGGCAGAGGCAGACCAAGAGAAATGATGCTGGACGGACTGAGACGGTGGCATGGAGGAATATCATCAGCAGAGTTGATCCAGAACACCAAAGACCGAGATCTGTGGAGAGCCATGAACGCCTACGCCAGCCGGCACGGCACTTGATGATGAGTTAGTTAGTTAGTTAGTTATTTAGCTGCTTAGTTAGTTAGTTAGTTAGTTAGTTAGTTAGTTAGTTAGTTAGTTAGTCGCGGTTCCATCTTCGCGGCAAAGGGTCGCGCCATTATAACTTCGTTCATTGTGCCAGTGAATATGCTCTTCACTGCCACATGTGAAAAGTGGAACAGATAGGAGTCTCGACAAACCAACAGCCCGCACAGGTATACTTTGCATAATGCCGCTGCCAGAATTCCAACACAAAATCCGCCACGAAAAATAAAGTTCATCATTGATGGAAGCCTCAGTCACAAGAAAACCAGCATTCACACATTACTGCATAAGTTAACTCAGTTAGTTCAGCGACCGGTCGGTCGCCATTTTTTTTTTGAACATGCAGCTTATTACATTACTCACCCATAGCCAGAAACTGTTTTGAGACAGTTTAATTAATAAAATATTCCTTATAATAATGCGGTAGTAAATTGGACGCCAGGGTTTCTCAGATAAGTGCATAAGAACCATAGGAATCAGTGTGACCAGTGTTAGTTAGTTGCATATCCTTTACCGGGCCTCGTAGTCAACCCCAGTACTATTGGCTGTTTGTGACTTCTTGACAAGTTTACGATCAGTATTTTGCCATTGCTTTCTAAACGACCGACACTCATACTGTATCATCTGCATATCTAATGTTATTGATGTATCATTCCCCAATGTTGATTCCTTCCATACCTTCTATACTTCTGAAAATATTTTCACTGTAAAGGGAAAAAAGATATCGATACATTACACATCCCTGTCTCACACCTCTTTTAATAGGCTGATATTGACCTACTTCATTATCAATTCTGATGGCTGCTTGTTGTCTCCAATATATGTTTTTTACAAGTCTAAGGTATTTTCCATCAATTTGTAGATCTTCAAGCATCTTTATCATGTTGTCATGTATCACTTTATCGAAAGCCTTTGTGTAGTCAATAAAGTACTGGTGTAGATCTTTGTTTACTTCTATAGAACGTTCAATTACTGTTCTCAGTATATACACAGCATTTACTGTGCCCTTACCTTCTACAAACCCACATTGTACTTCTCCTATTTCGGGTTGTATTTTCTTCCTAACTCTTTGCATGATAATTCTCAGCAACATCTTCGTGTTGTGACTCATTATACTTAATGTTGGATGGATCACATTCCAAGGCTCCTGATTTCTTCGGGATTGTAATAAATATAGAGTTACATAATTCAGGAGGTATATCTCCAGTATCATATATTGTGTTCAGCAGTCTGGTGACTTGGTCTATTCCATATTCTTCTAAGGCATTGATAATTTCTGTTATGATGTTATCTGTACTCGGGGTCTTGCCAGTTTTCATATGGTTAAGAACATTCTGAACTTCCGTCTTCAAAATTGATGGCCTTCATTATTATTCCGATGATCATACTGTTCTTCTCTTGTATCACCATAAAGGTCTTTCACATTATCTGACCACGCATGTAAAATCTGATCTTTTTCTATTATGAGTTTGCCATCTTTGGTTTTTAGGCAACTTGTTGATGTGTTTTTTCTTTTGTTAGTGATGTCATTAATTCTTTTAGGCATTAATTTGGTATTCCGGGTGTTGTGTTGGTTTTCAATTTCCTTGCAATTTTCCCCAAGCCATGTTCCTTTTTGTCTCTGCATAGCTTCCTAATTTTCCTGTGAATCTCTCATATTTTTTCCTTGTTGTTTTTGTTATTTCTTCTTATTCCCATGAGTTTTAAGATGTCTTCCGTCATTCATTTCTTGCGTCCCATTATCTTTATTTTTGGGATGATTGTTTCTGAAGCTTGGTTGACTGATTTCTTTAATATTTCCCATTGGTCGCTGACATCTTGAAATAATATTTCCATATCGGACAATGCATCACATCTGTTCTTTACCTCTACGTTGGTTTCTCTGATAAGTGTATAAAAACTAAAGGAATCCATGAGACTAGTTTACTATTAAACATATCCTTCTGCAGATGAGAGGTTACGGACGCTACGTCCTGTAAACAATACGCAACTAACTTAACTCTGCAGGTGGACATTGAAACGAGTAGATTGAATATATTGCCGCCGAGGTATAATTACCCATCTGAACACCTGTTATACAGGAGTATTTATAGCACTTCCGGTTCTTGTATACATTCTTCTGGATTCTACCGGTGCTGCGAAGTTTATGCATTGATTGTGCTGGGTCACTTCTTCGGGTATCTGAGGAAAGGGGGGGGGGGGGGTGTAATCAGAGGCATCCCATATCTCCTGTGATATGCTCATTATTTGATCGTAGTCGATCTGTACTTTCTTAACCCTGTTTGTTGTGGAGTTAGATGTTTTAGTTTTAGTTTTAGTTTTAGTTTAGTCGACGGATCAACATCACGGCACACGGGTGTAACCCATAAATGTCCCGTTCTACTCCTAACTCAAGCCTGAGTCCGGAGAATCTCAGCTCAGTGCATTAACTCCGTAGCACCGGCGAGGATCCTGAAAAAAATTTGAATAGATTTTTAAACTGAAATTGTTGCCAGGGCAGCGCAATTACACTCATTTTCGATTTCCAACTGCCAGGGGATTTTTTACGCGCTCAACAATACACACGGGCCTCCGATCTCACTACCCAGAGACCAGGGCAAATTGTGTTACTAGAAGGCCACGTGAAAAGATCCCGGCCCTCACCGGGGCTTGAACCCAGGACCTCCAGCACTCGAGGTGGATACCATACCTCGAGACCACCCAGCTAAGATGTGTTGTTCTCAAGACACCACATTAGCCAATGAAGTCTATTCTGTTGCTTTTATCGCATTAACATCAGATGTGAAGTTTCAAAATTGCTCCAGCACACCCCGCAGGTTTATGAGCAGAAGTGGCTGCTACTGCTCTGCAGCACCTTACCCTTGGCGATAATATTTTGAAATTGGGTCGGGTGGGACATCTCTACACCAACCTCGCGCCGAAAGATGCCAGCGCTTTTCGGGATATAATCATATGTACAGCAATACATTGGACTTGAGAGTAAGTAACTAGAACTCATTCCCGGAGCAAGTATGACAAGACGCTTGCGATCTTCAGAAAATGTTCCCCGTTGCGAATGTTTTGACCCCTTTACCTCTTTGACACTCTTAGAGGATGGGCCCGTGCGGGTCACGGACCCCAGACGTTTTTATCTTGTAGTGATGTCGCATATCCACCTCCGAGATGTTTCATTTTTCTCACGTATCCCGCAGGAACATAGCTATGTGTGACTATCCACAAACATCCTGCCCTCCGGGAGGCGAACATTGTACATTCGGTGCATCTGCTAACATTACCACTGTACCTTACATTGAACCGCGAAAAAGCCAGCTTCTTTCCCCCAAGCCTCTGCCATCGCCTCCACATCGGTGGCTTGATATGACCCAATAGATGTCATTGCCGACATGATGCCTTCTCTGTACCCTGTTCATAGCTTAAAGAACGACTATTATGAACGCGCCCACCGGAAGTCAGCTCTTGCACTGTGCTAATTCAATCACTTGTTTGGGTTAATAGTTAAAATTATGTTGTTGACAAATTTCAACAATTATCCAACCACAAATGAAAGAAGCAAGGAACCAACTAACAAATGAACGAAACAATCAAGAAACGAAACCAACACAGTCATTTCTACATTCACATGTAATAGCAATGCCACCGTCTTTTGATAATTAATAATCTGTCGTCTAAATGTGTCCAACATGTAAATTCCCAACCGTTTTGAAGAAACCATCAGACAACGACGTCTTCATGCCAATGGGAGAGAACTGGAAAATATGTAACAACTTCCAAAGGCAGTATATATTGAGTGACTGGATACGCCGGGTCTACATTTATGCTGACCGTCATGTCTCGTGTGTCAACGTGTCTACGCGACAGGTAACGATCTCTGTCCAAGTCAAAGTAGGCCGCTTCAAAGCGTTCTTTTTCAAACTTGTCCATAGATTTGAAATATTTGATTTTGTTTTCAACGTGAGCAGGCCCCCAATTATAAGCCGGTTGTGCCAGTTTTTTGACGCGCTGTGGAGTAGAAAAGATTCTTCTATCCTGGAAATGTAATAACAGACGATGGAAAAAAGTGAAACAAACATAAAAAAGAGACTAGGAATGGCAAAAATGTTTTCAACATCATGAAATCGGTATTAATATCTAGAGAAATTAACAACGCATTAAATATGCGAATTGTCAAATGATATGTATATTCGACACGACTTTATAAACCGGAAGCCTGGACAATGAAAAAGCAATTAGAAAGTCTAATAGAGGCCCTGGAGATGTGGATAATTACCAGGGAATATGTCATGCTTCATGGACACAAAACAAATACAAAGGTTCGAAAAATAAAACTGGAAATGAAAAGACAGTTGATGAAAAAATAACAAAAAGGCAAGTGAAATATTTGGAGTACTTTAAAAGACATTAACAAAATTTAGTTGCATATCCTTTACAGGAAGTCGCAATCAACCCCCTTTTTCTGGCTGTTTCTTATTTTCTAGCGAGTTTACATTCAGTAGTTTGCCAGTGCTGTCTGAACGGCCCGTTCTCATCTCCTTGTATAAAAACCAACTCATGGCGGTTTGCTGCCAAATCGCCCACAGCTGTTTTTCGAACGCGGTATGCGGGATTATAAACTGCGTCTGTAACCTCTTCGCCACAACACACATAGCACTTTTATAAAAACCAAACTAGAGGGTAAGGAGGAGGGCAAGCGAGCAGGAGGTAGTAGATAACGATACAGGTGGGAAGATAACATCAAGAGGTGGATGAACAGCAATCTTAGAAGTCGCTTAAAAGTCGCTTAAAAGTCGACAGGGTCGACTTCATTGCACCGGGTTTTATCCCACATGGCTCGGTCTCTTTCCGTAGCACGGAAAGCGTCGCACAAATGCACGAACTCCGTAGCTTTTAGCGACGACCCACAGGAGTCTCCGAAACATTTAACTCGTAAACCGAAGGGCGCGGCCCGGAATCGAACCAACAACCTTCGGAACACGAGTCAAACGGCTTGACCACTTCGCCACTTGAACAGCAGTCTGAAAGAATGTACAGTTGAGAAAAGATCCATTGCAGCAAATTTTCATTGTGGAGACGGCACCTGATTGATCCAGGATAAAAAGAAGGTGTCAAATGCAGTGAGAAAAATGTGACTTAAATGGCTATGAAAAAGAACAGTAAGTCCAATAGTAGAAAACTGGTGTGAGTACATGAAGAGTTGTGACCATCACAGGTTGTAGACCGGAGTGCAGAGAGGGATAGGTGTTTAGTCTCTGCCTACCAACTGCAACTTTCCGCTGGTTGGAAAACAAACTGTACACGCATGTTGTGATTGTTACTGATTCATACAGTATGCTGACAAAGGTGAAGAATAGCATGAGAATGGAGGCGGAGGCGGTTACTGCAGCTTTCTGTTGGTTAGAGAACAAACTGTATACGCATGTTGTGATTGTTACTGATTCACAAAGCATACTGTCTTAGGTGAAAACTGGCATGCTTCGTGCAGAATGACATTAATCGATTCAGAGGTCGCGGGTTGTGAGCATTCGCTGGATCCTTTCTTCAGGACACCCTGGTGGGGTTGCAAATGATCAGAATGACAGATTGGCCGGTGCTTCATCTTTAAGAGGTGATTTGATCAAGAAAAACGGCAGTTGTGGTGAAGGCCCTCTGGAAGCATGTGTAGAAGAACAGATAGACTATCATGGTCTAGAGCAGTGGTTTTAAACGGTGGGGAATCCCCCCCCCTCCCTCGAGGTGGGGTGGGGGATTTTAGGGTTTCCGGGGGGTGGGGGGGGGGGGAATTAAGATTATTTCAAGATCGCGTTAATAAAAGAACCGATTTCGTGATATTGTTTTTCCCTTCAATCTGTACGTTTCTGTACGACTCACCCTTCTAAAATTCAATTTATAAAGTAAGTAGACCCACAAATCATGCTTTATGTGGATGTCTAGACTTGTTGTAGTATGTGCTATTAAATTTAGCTTCCATTATTACGTATACTGTGTACAGGCGGGGGCGCGATATTTAGGTAGGAAATACGAATGACGTTCTGAAAATATGATGAAGGGGGGCACGGGCCATATTATTAGGTAGAAAATACGAAAAGGGGGGGGGGGGGGGAATGACGTTCTGAAAATATGGTGAAAAAGGGGGGGGGGGGCCACGGGCCAAACAATGTTCAGAATCACTGGTCTAGAGAGAATGCGGCAGCAAAGAGTGGTCAGAGGATATGGTGGACAGTTGTTATTCAGAGGTAAAGCAAGACGGACATATATTAAGATTGCAACTGGCACCATTATTCTGTGACTCTTCGTTGGATGTTGCATATAAGATCAGAACACGTATGAGATTGTCCCGAATGTTGTGATGTCGGTTCTTTACTCAAACACAATTCAACTCAAAATTATGATCCAATGATATGTATACTGCAGAACCTCGTGTTCACAAGTCTTTCGAAATGTAACGTTTCTTTGACTACTGTAATTTTCTAGGCATTTGTAAAGAAAGTAGTTTGCCAATGCTTTCCTTCTTGTTAGTCGGTGACCATAGCCATTGTCTCTATAAGGAGAAACTGTCTACCGTTGGGAAGCTCTTTGACACTAAAAAAGGAGTCTCCTTACACCGCCCATCACAGGAAGCAGAGGAAGTAAAATTGAGTAGGTAATAATTGAAATAGAATACCTGTATTATAGTGCCATTCTTCGCCCACTCATTCCAATGAAATCCACCATGGGAAGGGGAAGGAACTAAAATTGGGGAAGTAATAATTTAAATAAAATACATGCATTATAGTACCAATTTTCTCGTTCTTTATTCCAATGAAATCTACTACAAGAAGCGGGGGTAACTAAAATTGGGCAGATCTCATCTCATCTCATCATGTTCCTCTTGTACCTTGCGGTGTCGAGGTGAAGTATAAACAGCGGAAGAGTGTCCGCTTATGGGCTTCATGTATCGAGATTCCCATGGACTCTGTTATTCCCTGCGTCCATCGTTTACGTGATCGGCCTCTTCCTCTGCTTCCCTCTGGTCTGTATATCATTGCTTGTTGTGGTATACTGTCAGTTGGTAACCTACTTGCAGGCCAAACCATTTGACCTGCTGCTTTCTAATAACATCTAGTGCAGCTGTAACCCCCACTTTAGTCCTGATTTCTTCATTTCTGATCTTGTCTCTTCTTGATACATTGAGTATTCTTCTCAGGAGTCTCGTTTCTGTTGTTGTTATTTTTCTTTTCTCTTTTTCTGTCATTGTCCATGTTTGGCATTGGTAACATAGAGTTGGTAGGAAGATTGTGTTGTGAAGTGCTTTCTTAGTAGTTATTGATACATGTTTGTTCATTAGTATTGGTGCTATTTGTCCAATGAGTTGGTTTGCCTTATTGCATCTATTTTCCATCTCGTCTTCTGATTTTCCATTTGATGATATTATACTTCCTAGGTACTTGAAACTTTTTACTTGTTTCAAGGGATACTCGTTTAGGTAAAACGTTGTTGCTTTTTCTTCTTTAATTATAGCCAGTACCTATGTTTTACTTGTGCTAATTTTCATGTTATGTTCCCTACACATTTCGTTTAGACTATTCATGCGGTTTTGTAATTCAGCTTCTGATTTTATTATTAGTGCTTGGTCGCCCGCAAACAGGAGTTCTCTAATGGTTAGATTTGCAGATGGTTCTTCTTCTATGTTCTCGTCATGCGGTGTTCTTGCAGTCTCTGTTTGGCTGGTTTCTTTACATATGTTGTCTTTCTATGTTATGAACAAGAGAGGGGACAAGACACAACCTTGTCGTGCTCCAGATCTTATGGTGAAGGGTTCTGAGTGTCCTCCAGTTGCTCTCACTATGCATTCACTGTTGTTGTATAAGCTTCTACATAGGTTTGTTAGATGTGTACTCACTCCATATTGTTTAAGGATTTCCCACAACTTGTTTCTATCTACTCTATCAAATGCCTTTTCTTGGTCGACAAAGGCTAAGTAGAGTGTTTCATTGAATTCGATTGTGAAAGATTTCAGTTAGCTCTTTTTCATAATTTTCCCTCACTGTCTCGTCTTTGAGGTTTTTAAAGTTTACTGATTCGCATGGCATGTATTTTCCTTGTCTTTGCTTCCTTCTGCTGATGATTCTTATTGTAGCAACGACTGCTATGTGGTCTGTGTTTATACCTAATTTGGGCACTGCCCTTGCATCTAATATATTTCTCTTTCTGTTATTTCTTGTTAATATAAAATCAATTTGGCTTTTAGTACCTAGATCATTCCATTTATACCAGGTGTATATTTGTGAGTCTTTGTGTTTGAATGTATTTGTTACATAGAGGTCGTTTTGGCTGCATAGCTCTATCGGTCTACTTCCGTTATTATTTCTTTCATTATGTTGGTCTCCAAATGCTCCAAGATGTTTTTTCTATGCCCGCTTTGGTATGTCGTAGTCTTGCATTGAAGTCTCCCATAACTATGATGTTGTCCTGCCTATCTATTTTATTTAGCACGTAATGGATGTCTTCGTAGAAGTCCTCGCATTCTTGCTCATTATTGTTTGTATTACATGGTGCGTATATTTGTACATATGTTGTAATTGTTTGTTCTTTTATTCTCACTGTTACGATTCTTTCTGATATATATTTTATGTCTAGTATTCCTCTTGCTAACCGTGGTTCAATAACTATTCCCACACCGAGTTTTGCCCTTTCTTGCTGTTCCACTCCATAGTAGACAAACGTGTAACTGGCTGGAGTGGATCTCCTTGCTTTCTTCCCCCTTTATTCTGGTGTCCGCTATTCTCACCAGCCCAATTTTCCTCTCTTTCATTGTTTCTATAAGTTCTTCTTCTTTACTATTAAAACCGCAGACGTTCATTGTGCCTATTTTGTGAATCGCTGATCTCTCTCGTAGTGCATTAACATTGCCGGGTCTATATCCATTAGGATCAGTCTGTTTATACTTCTTACTTTTTCTACAAATAGTATGAAGATCCCCTGCGGCTTGCTAGGCCAGTTGCAGATAAGGTAATAAAAAGAAATGTAATACATGTATTATTGTACTCGTTCCCTCCTTCTTTATGCCAATCCAAGCCACCACAGGAAGTGGCAATTACTGAAATCGGGGAGGTAATATTTAAAACAGAATACCTGTATTATAGCACAATTTTTATACCATTTTATGCGAATCGAAACTGAGGAGGTAATAATTGAAAATGGAATACCTGTATTATAGTACCAGTCTTCTCCCTTAGTATGCCAATGTAAGCCACCACAGGAAGCGGAACTAGCGAGGCAGCTGCCAAGCTCCAGCCAAAGAATATAACCCATCTGGGAGACGTGTGGGACTTAATGTTGGCAGGTTCAAGAGTGCCCAAACTAAATGACGATATGTACTGAGGAAATAATTTCAAGGAACATTTAACACGGCTCGAGGATAATTGGGTTTCTTCTTCTTCGCCGTTCTTCCGATATTTTTGTTTGTTTGTTTAGACGTAATCACGATGTGTCAGTTGACAGCAGAGATGCGATACTTGTTCTTTGCGGTCGACACACCCGACTTCTGCAGGCGTTTGTTGGTCGGGTTAGCCTTCCCGGTTTTGTCGAAGGACTTTTCGCGGTCAATAAGTGTTAACGTTATGTTTGTCCCTCTATTACAGGCACCTTGCTGTCTTGACAGACGAGAGTTTGTTACATTATGCTTTAAAAAATGGACATAATAATCTCTCCATAGTGCAAAAGCGTGAGCTGAATTGTAGAGACCATGTATGGCCCATGCAGCATGATCCCTCTTCCAGCCCGCACTGTTTACTCCAGGGAAAAGTAACACCAATACACCTGGAACAAGACAAGCTGTCGAAGCTGCCGGGTTATAGCAATGCACTAACTACATAAGGGAAGCAAAGAATAGCAACACTGTAGCCTACCAGTGGCTTGATGGTTCCGTCGCCCTGCTACTGAGTGAGTGCGTGGTGCGACACTGTGAGCTGTGAGTTTCGTGTGAAATGCTTTTGAATCTGCCCGAGGTTTTTTGGAACGTGACTGCATGTTCAGAGCGATGGCAGGTGGCTATGTCCCAGAGTTGACCGGTTTTTGCCTAATGCAGAAATGCGTGGCTGCTGGGCTTCTGGTTGACTGCCACTACCATCAACGATGAACTGTATTTCGTGGACTGTGTGGGTGAACATCTAGGAAACATACAAATGGGAAAATGACTGCTGATTCCATCAGAGATGAACTCTGGGTTTCGTGGGGGACTATTGTGTTGACATTCTGGCGGCGGCATTATGCACAGTGTATCTGCGCGGGCTGTTGTTTGTCGAGACTCCTGTCTTTTCCACTTTTCACATTGGGCAGTGGGGAGCGTTTTGTGTGATATTCACTGGCACAGGAACGGAGCATAATGGGGACAACCCGTTGCTGTGAAGTTGGAACTGCGACTAACTGACTAACTACCCACTTGAGCTTCGATGAAATATATGTTCCTATATCCGCTGTTGGACATCACTGCCACGTTGGGAAGAGCCATATGTAGTGCCAGGTCCTTAGTATACACGCTGCCATGGCAGAGTAGCCTGTGAAAGAGGCTTGCCTGGTATGTCCAGTGTTCTGGCTTCGTATCTATTTTGAGGTAGATACATTTGACAAATCTCCATAGCTGCCAAACTGACCCACCTCAACATGGGTACCAGAATCAAATCTTGAAAAGTAAAGGCAGTTAGCATGGTACTGACAACATCACCTCTCGAGTACCCGTTAGTCAATGAAGAAGTGGGTCTGGCACCATGTGTCCAGTAAATCTTAAGGCATGAAGAAGAAAAAGAAGAAGAAGAGGAAGAAGAGGAGGAAGAGAAGAAGAAGAAGAAGAAAAAGAAGAAGAAGAGGAAGAGGAGGAGGAAGAGAAGAAGAAGAAGAAGAAGAAGAAGAAGAAGAAGAAGAAGAAGAAGAAGAAGAAGAAGAAGAAGAAGAAGACGAAGAAGAAGAAGAAGAAGAAGAAGAAGAAGAAGAAGAAGAAGAAGAAGAAGAAGAAGAAGAAGAAGAAGAAGAAGACGAAGAAGAAGAAGAAGAAGAAGAAGAAGAAGAAGAAGAAGAAGAAGAAGAAGAAGAAGAAGAAGAAGAAGAAGAAGAAGAAGAAGAAGAAGAAGAAGAAGAAGAAGAAGAAGAAGAAGAAGAAGAAGAAGAAGAAGAAGAAGGCTGAGGAAAAGGAAGAAATAGAAGAAGGAGAAGACTCTTTGTTAACCAATACTTTGCTGATCTAATCGTTTCATTTCTAATACGGGGTAAGTTAATAAGTACGTCACAAATGGCTGTAGAAAAATAACGAAATATGACAACAACTTGAAACCAGTTTATTTTTATACATGCATTGTCCATTTATTTCTGAACATAATTTCCACCAATATTGATGCACTTATCCCATCGTTTTATCAGTTTTCCCAAACCGGCTACTTAGAACTGCGTGCTGTGTTTTCACTTCATATTCAACTTCGGCGCCATTCGCGAAATTTCTCACGCCAAGGTGGTTATTCAGTGGACTTAGCCCCTAGCGATTTCCAGTAAAGCGGTGCATAGTTGGGTAGAAAAAGTTACGAGGGCGAGTCAATAAGTAAGTTACAGTTCTGCGGGATGGTAGGTAAATGAAAACAGGGCACGCAGATTCATGCAGTCGCTTTGGGAGGACTGATAAAACTATGGAATAAGTGCATCAGTGTTGGTGGAAATTGTGTTGAGAAATAAAGGGACAATGTAAGTATACAAATAAACTTTTTTTCAATTTGTTATCATAGTTAATAACGACTTACATATTAACTTATCCTCGTAATTCTCGAATGTTTCTCTTATTGGTATTGTTCTCTCTGTATTCGTGTTGTGTATTCTAATAATGTGGTTCCTTCTTATACAGATGACAGCAACAACAGCAACAACAATAACACTCAATCAACTCAACAACTAAAAAAAAAAACAACAACTCAACATCACGCCACTTACCATGACAATAATCGGAGTGACATACTTCCACATGATCACCCAGACGAGAGACGGTGACCTCCCGAGCATCAACTCAATGTCCTTGGCAAATCTCTGGACACCATATACCCAGCAGATGACCAGACATTCAATCACAGAGATGAACATCAAGGAGAAGGTGGCGGCGTACCAGTCGATGATCTCCAGCAGGTAGATGCCGCCCTGGAAATAGTTTCTTTGCTTAAACTGACATGAACCTGTTTTGCTGTATGGCAGTGAATTGTGGAATGCAAATGAACGAACTAGGGAGAACTTGGAAGCAACAGAGATGTGGTTCCTAAGACGAATGTTGCGAATTACTTGGACTGCCAAAGTAACTAATAATGATTGCCTGAAAGAGGTTATTTCAACTAAAACATTACACATTACATATAAAAATAAGAAATAGGTATACACCTTCTTTGGTCATGTGGTAAGAAGAAATTTGGTGCCAACTGGAAAGATCGAGAAAAAGAGAGGCAGAGACAGACCAACAGTAATTATGCTGGATTGATTGAGACGAATATCATTGTGACGTACTGTTGTGTCATCCAGCAGGCTTCCCTGGAATTGTGCCAAAAATTTTACCCAGATACCAAGAGACGGTCTGGCGATTAACATTTTTTTCCACGGGAAAATGAAACTAACTGTACTTCTATTCCAGCCTTTTGATTGGCTGAGTCGACTGGCAAAATTTGTGCCTTGGCTAAACTAGGCGAATCCCGGCACTCGCCTTGTTGATCTCCAAATTAGCGAGTCAATAATTGTTAGTGGGGATAATTAATCGCCCACTTGATCTCTGCGCCTTTGGGTAAGATTATAAGAATCAGATGTCTTATTTTATGTATTAGGATAGAGGCTTTGATGCAACTAGTCTCCTGATTGCAGTTGTGTGTGTGTGAAAAGATGAGAATAACTTTTCATTGAAAAGGGGGCTTGAGTTGCGCAATCTGTCACCTCGCCATTTTTGTCCTGCCGGTTATCTGAAAGCTTGCAATCTCAATGTTACTATGTGTAATCCTTTTGATATGCGTTGTGAATATATTTTATTCTCCAGTGCATATCCTCTTAAACTGGTCTCTGTGTTATAAAGTGTTGTCTCTTTGAGTGCATCTTTTGTATTTTTTTCTTATATTGGAAAAATGTTACTATCTGTGTACAACTTAAATAGTCTGTTATGCAGAGAGAAATGGTCTCGCTTTTAGTGCACTTGGGAGTTAATCTTTTATTTACATTGTTGTAAATACACAGGGGTGTAGTTGTCTTGTGGTCTTTTTCATACATGCTGTTATTGGAACAAGGGAAATGTCACTTAGTTATAATCTCAGAAGAGAGGAAAGAAAACCTGCACCAAATAACCAAGGGTTTAGCAGGATGTGCCTTCTCCGTCTGCATTATACCCCTGTTGTAGGTGTCTAGGCTAATAATTTAAGTCTGGGAACTTACCAACAACATTCTTACTGCTTGACTTAGTACATGAGTGTTCTTGAAGGTCAATGTACATGAGTGTTCTTAAAGTCAATGCACTTCTTATGATGGTTGAATTTGGTGGGATGGAGAACAGTGTTCATTAATCATCTGTTCTTATATTCTGGTTTTGAGATGTGGGGTAACTGCCCACTAGATGATTCCTACGGTGTATGGGAAAAGATTCTCAGGCTTTCTCTTTTATGAGTATTTTATATTTTATGTTCATAGTTGTTGCTGCTGGAGTAGATACCTCACTCACTTTTGGAGTGAGGCAAAACGCTACAGTAGGCGACAAGTGCTAGGAAACAAGGAAACACCTTCCTTTTTCTGTTTCCTTTATTTTATTAGGATACATTGTTACCAAATTATGGGTTTTATTACTAATGTATATCGACCCTGGTTGTTTCTTCACTATTTAGGCGCTGTGAAATGCAGGTGGAGTATTTACCCTGGATTTATAGTCAGCATGCGTGTAATTAGAAGTGGGAAACTGGGATAACAGCCCACCATAATATGGATCTGCTAGAGTTTTAAGTGCTAATAATGACTGCCGCGCACACTGAACCTGTATGTCAGTGCCTGGGTACCTATTGGACTTTGCCTATGTTGAAGTGGATTCCTACATCTGGGAACCTCCGGACATTGCTCAACTATACATTGTATTCGAGAGCCATGGGATCTGCCTGGCCCATTTTTGATTCAGAGCGATACCCTATTTACTAACCAATTCCGGATTTTCAAGTTCAACTGGCATATACAAGAGGCTCATTGATAGTCTGGGGTTCAAAAGCAAATTAACAGTATGGATTCACCGACTATTTTTGCGAACTCCCAGCTTCTTTGAATCTCATCATCCAGCATATCCCAGCCATGGGCAATCAAGCACTATACTCAAGGTCATTGCTAGTCGTATGTTTAGCTGACGGAAAATATAGCCTACATCTTTATCCAGAACAAGGGGCTAGACATTTTAGGCCCAATTTCAGGTTAACTATTTTTATGAAACACTGGGAAGACTGTGTGATATCCTTCCTCATTAATGAGAGACTGAAGAACTCTGTGCCTAATCTTGGATTTATTAATACAGACAGCTGGAGAATTATACTTCGACCTGTTACACCACGCCGGAATGCCTCTAACCCAGCTACTTAGCAGCTGTGACTTGGTGGATTACAGTACATTCTTGGTGGATATTATGATGGATTATCCCTTCATGATTTTAGCCTTGGATATCTGATTCGGTTGGATTACCCATTAGTGTGTGTAAAATTCCAAATTCCTTGGATACGAGGGAATGTATATATCAGCTGTTTTCTGGATTATAGCGAGTGGGATAATGGCCAGACCTTTTTGATGGGTAATAGGGAAGAAGGAGTCATGAATGGTCACCTAGGAATTTTCAGAGACAGATTAGATTTTCTTTATATTTGTCTTGTACGATTGGTTTTTCACTTGCTTTGTTTTGTGTGTGATACCTGTTGGTTGTTGTGAACCTTTTTGGGGATTTTGGGGAGGACTGTTTTGGTTGCAAAACCTGTGAGATTCCTTAAATATGATCATTGCTGTTCATGTAGATGTCAGCATGGTTCAACCAGCAGGGTTTTTCCAGGACCTAGATGCCTTCACAATACAGTGGGTTGTTTTTAGTTTGTGTGTGTGACACCTGTTGTTTGTTGTGATCCTTTTTGGGGATTTTAGGGGAGGACTGTTTTGGTTGCAAAACCTGTGTAGTTACCTTTAATATGATCATTGCTGTTCATGAAGATGTCTCCATGGTTCAACCAGCAGGGTTTTTCCGGGACCCACATGTTTACACAATACAGTCGTCTGTTTGTTGTTTAACCAAGCCTTGAAGTTAATTCATAGTGAACGTATTGTTCCAAAGTGGATGTGTATAGTCAATCGATGGTTGCTGATTTTGTCTAACAGTGGTTGTTTCCATCTGTTATGTAATACAGTTGTTGCATATGGCAGTTGTTGTTCACATCTGTTATATAATACTGTGGTTGTGCATGGCAGTTAATACCTGTCATTGTCTATATATATATATATATATATATATATATATATATATATATATATATATATATATATATGTGTGTGTGTGTGGGGGGGGAGATTAAATGTGGGGAGGGAGACTTATACATAGACACACCTTCTTGGTAAAGTGACTAGTTACTCGGGTGTCTGTGGTAGACTTCCTGGATCTCCCAGCCTTCTATGGGAAACCTTTCTTCTATATTAGTGTTGAACTTGCACCCTTTTCTTGCCTTGATCAACGCTTGGGGGTTCTTGAGGCAGTATATTATTTCCTCGTAGAGGGCGTATTTGGGAATGAGACCCAATTCCAACCGGAATATCCCTAGTAAAACGTTCTTATTCTCATTTATTATCTTAACACCTCACAATCATCATGCAGAGTTGATCAATAAAACTAAATAACGAAATCTACCTCCGCCAGCTGGCATGGGACTTAATGATGATGATTTAACTGAAATACTCTGGCCATCTTAACAATTACAGGGTCTTTAGGAGAACAAAGATGGAAGATCTTATTCCTGGTAGAAGATGTTTAGGGCTTTAGCATATTCTAGTTAAATATAAGACTCGTTTAAATCGTTGGTGTTCTATAGGTCTCTGCCTCCATGCAAGGATGTTGGTTGGTTACAGTGAAATGCAAGGGGGTTTCAAATGGAACGCTTAAATATGTGTGTGTATGTGTGTAATTAAACTCTAACAAAAATTAAAGTACAAATGAATCATTTTTTCGAAGTAGTCAACACTGCGTTCAGTGCAAGTCTTCCAGCGAGGGTAAAGTGCTCTGATTATCTTGGTCGCTACTGGGCAAGTCAAATACCTCGGATGTGAGGACCTGGCCGCTACCCACCTCCTGCTCTTGGAGGTTTGATGCTGAGCCGGCAGCATCTGCAGCCTACCTTGTTCCAGACGTACTGGTTATCCTTTCCTCTGGAGATAACAAGGCAAGGCCGAGAGAAAGATAATTTTGCATGGACAATACATGTTCTCTGATTTAATGCCCAGGCTTTGTACTTTGGAATTCTAGCTCCAGTTCCAGTTCACATACTTTCATCTGCAAAGAGGGCAAGATGCCACTTACTTACTCGGTGTGCCCGATCCGGTCGTGAACAGTCTGTCATAGAAGTCACGCCGTTTAGAAACCCTTACTCCACTCATACATTTGCTGGACTAACAGGCACGCACCACTATACTGGACCTTCATTCGCCAATGAATTTCTGTCGGTTTCACTCCTTCACTGATCAAAACAACGGATAACAGACGCTTCTCCTCTATGGTGCATGTGAAAAATGGGACATCCGTCTTTAAACTGTCCTTATGACGCCACCGTATTCTTCTGCACCGCGATTTCATTGCTAAACACTCTTGGCATCATTAACAACAATATTGACAGGTGACAAGACAGTGGCATGGTTATTGTAATGTCTATCACACTTTTAATGTTCCGATGTGAAGGTGAAGAACAATGATGGAAGACCTGATTCCTGGTAGAGGAGACAGGAACGCAGTCAACCCCAGCATTTGTTGTGATTACTTGGAAAATTTACTTTCAGTAGTTTGCCATTGCTTTCTGAACAACGAGTACTCACACATATGTATGAAATACCAACGCGAACGGTCTGCTACCAAATCGCCGGCAGCTGTGTTTCGAACGCGGTATCGGGATTACGAATTGCGTCGGTAACCCCTTCGCCACGGAGCAGGTATGACATATTCTCTCTATATACCAGAACCATTGAAGTCTGTGGGATCCCATTGGTAGATACCTCCCTGCAAGGAAGGTGGTTGGTTACACTGAAATAGCTGGGCCGTCTTAAACGTTACAGAGACTTGTGGAGAACAATGATGGAAGGAGTAGTTGATGGAAGAAGAGGCGGGGTTTGGTAAGCACGAAGATGTACACAGAACAATGGAGCATGAGTGCATAAAGGTGCACGAGGGAGGGGAACTGGCCAGAGGTCGAGAGGTTTTTATGTGAGTCGGTATGAGAGCGACGTTCTGCAGTGGACCTGCTTCGTGATGATGATGACTGGGTGATGAGTTAGTTGTTAATCGTCTTGAGAAGTGTGTATGTTAGTTTTTAAGTCCGATGTTTCAGCTTCTAAGTCTGATGTTGCAGTTCTTAATTTCGATGTTTCACCTCGAAGTTCGATTTTTTTAGCTCTTAATTTCGAGTTTTTAGATATCAAGTCCGATGTTTCAGCTCTTAATTTCGATATTTAGATAAGTCCGATGTTTCAGCTCTTAATTTCGAGATTTTAGATCTCAAGTCCGATGTTTTAGCTCCAAAATCCAATGTTTTAGCTACTAAAGCCGATGTTTTAGATCTCAAGTCCGATGTTTTAGATCTCAAGTCCAATGTTTTAGCTCGCAAATCCAATGTTTTTTTTTTCTAAATCCGATATTTTGGTGCTCAGGTCGTTTGGGCTCTGAAAAAGCAGCATACATCTTTCAGAGCCTTGTCTCTCGAGCCGCTACCCAAGTACGATCTCTGTGAGAGCTGTGTTGCAGACATCCCCTCCACAGCTCTAAGCTAGGAGTCTCCGTGGCCAAGTGGTTAGTCACCTGCCTCCCGTTCCGAATGTTGTGGGTTCGATTTCCAGCCACGTCATTCGGTTCACGAGTGCGGTTTTCTCGGAGACTCCCGGAGGTCGTCGCTGGAGTTACGTTATTCGTGTTTTGCACGGCGCTTTCGGCAGGCCGCTTTGCAGAAAGAGCCGAGCTATATGGGATAAATTGGTCACGTTATGAGAAGAAATAAATTAGAGAACTTGGTGATAACTGGCAAGATCGAGGTTAAGAGAACAAGGGGAGGGCAGAGAAGTAAATACCTGGATGGCTTGGCCACGTGGTATGGTCAAGACAAGAACCCTGAGCTGATCCACGACTCTGGTGATCGTGTAGGATGGCAAAACATGACCGTCCACGCTTACCGGCATGGCACATGATGATGATGATGATGATGATGATGATGATGATGATGATGATATGGAATAAAACTTAGTGCAAAGAAGTCTATCCACTTACCTGTTAAACCCTCTAGGAGTGTGGATGGGGGATTTTTGTGGTGTGTGGGTGGGGGTATGTGGGGTGGATGAGTAAGGGTATCTGCGTGGGTGTGGGTGGGAATATTGTGCGGTAGGTGGGTGGGGGATATGTGTGTGGTGTGTAGGTGGGGATGTGTGGTGGTATGTGGGTGTGGGATGTGTTGGTGAGGGATATGTGTGTTTGTGGTGCGTGGGTTGGGAATACTGCATGGTAGGGGATGTATGTGATGTGCGGGTGGGGGATTGTGTAGTGGGGGATTGGGTTAAGGCATGTATGGGTGGGTGGAGGATGTATGTGTGGGTGGTGGGGGGTGTGTGTGTGGATTGGGGATGTATGGGTGGTTAGGGAGATGTGTGTGTGTGTGTGTGGGGGGGGGGGGGGGTAGGGAGAGATCAGTTGGTGGGGATGTGTGTGTATGGTTTGGGGATGTCTGAGTGGATGTGCGATGTGTGGGTTGGTGGGGGATTGTGTGCGTGGGTGGTGATTATGTGGTCAATGGAGATGTGGCTGGGGGATGGGTGGTTTGAGGTGTGGATGGGGAGAGGATGTGTGGGTTAGGATGTGTATGTGGGTGGGCGTGGGATGTGTGGGTTGGTGGGGGAATGTTTGTGGGTGGCGAGTGTGTTTTGGATGGCGGAACAGGTGAGGGGAGAGTGTGTGGGTGGGGGATGTGCGGAAGGGGGATGGGTCGGTTGGTGGGGTATGTATGTGTCTCTTGGTGTGCGTGTGTGTGGGTAGGTGGGGGTGTGTGTGTGGGTGGTGTGATGTATGGGTAGATGGGAGATGGGCCTCATAACATGGTAATTTGCCTTGTTTATGTTTACAACATTCATTTCACAATGTTTATTTTTCTTCCTATGTAAATGTATAATGCTCTTGATGAATGAAAGACGAGTGATTGGAAGGGCCGAATGTAAGACGGGCCTGCGCGCCCAATTTGTAACCCTAATAAAGTTGATTTGATTTGATTTGATTTCTTAAATCTTAATCTCTAGACTACTAAACTAGCGGGGGATGCAAGAACGGTACTGCAACTTTACATCTGTGGACAGCCTGTTGCCTGGCTGGATAGATCTCTTTTGGAAACGTTTACTCGGCGGGTTGTAGGTATTCCATTGTCAACGCCATTCAGATCGGTCAAATCGTTTCTTCATTCATAGACCAGTTGCCTTCAAGTACTTAGGGCCTGGTCTGCCCCGACATGACATTTAGCTTTTAGGTAGAATTTCCTTTCACCAGGATAAGGCTTGTACCCTCCCATTTGCACTCCTCCACCCGAAGCCGTTGCAAAATGTGGGGTGTCGGGTGTGGTGAGCGCCGCCCAACATTCGATGATAACAGATAAAGCAAACGCCAATCACATTTGTCGAAGTCGGATATACTGAGCTACAGCCTTGAAGAAATAGTGCAACACAATTCACCGATTGATATCCGACAACTACCGCGATTGCTGCATTCCTTGAACTTCCTACCTCGGCACCAGTACACCGGATGTTTAAGAACTAGCTCTCTGATACATTCAGCCATGTTGAGCTCTGTGTAAGATAAATGACTATATCTAGCAGTACCTGGAAGATGAGGGGCACTCCAAGGAAAAACGCGATGACACAAGCGACAGCGGTGAACAGAGTTCTGTGTTTTCTGAGAACGTCAGGGTACTCATCGATGAACGCTGCTGTTATCATCTCGAAGAATCCAAACTGTTGATGATAATGATGATGATGATAATTATAATAATAAACGATATTACTGATGTTTTTTTTTTCTCTTGCCTTTCCTTTTTACAGGACATCGCAGTCAACACCAGCATTTCTGCCTCTGTGATCTCTTGGCAAGTTTACTTTCAGTAGTTTGCCATTACGTTCTGAAAGACCGGCACCGATACCAACGCAAAACCAACGCAGCGCCATCTGTTGCCAAATCGCGCGCAGCTGTGTTTCGAATGCGAGTATACTGGATTATGAACCGCGTCCGTAAGCTCTTTGCCACGGAAACCGGCGATAATCATGATAAAAATAATGATAATAAATAATAGTAATAATAATAATGCTGATGACGATGATATGATAACTGATGGTGATGATGCTGATAATAATTAAAAAATGATAATAATAAACATAATGCTAATAATGATGATAATAAGAACAATAATATTGATAATAATAATGATAATGATAATAATAATGATAATGATGATGACTTAAACATCCGGTGTGCTGATTCTGAGGTAAAGGGTTCAACACCTTCACCGGATAGTTGGACTACAATGTTGACCTCTCGCCTTTGACTTGGGGGAGTAAATTACAAGTACACTGTACCTCTGAAGTAGGAGAGGATTCGCCTGATGGCGATGGACACTGATAACAGAGAAAGCTAACACACGCAAAAATTCAGTCCAGCACTACTATACGTAGTGTGTATAGACTACACTTGAGTTCAAAACTATCGAGCACAAAAATAAATAATGATGATGATACTAATAATCATAATAACAATAATAATAACGACAGTGATGACGATGATAATAATGATGATGATAATAATGATGATAAAAATAATAATGATTGTCTGCAAACGCGGGGTGTAAGATACGTCATTACTTCTAACATGTGAATGGCTCACAGCTATTGACTACAGCTCGCCAATGGTTGGAAGCAAACGCGGCCACACGTCCGCTTGTAACGGACTCTCGGAGGACTCTCCGGTAAGTGAGAACTGCCATGTTTCAGCGGTGTGGCTGGGACCACTGGGCCCAGATGGAGCCTGCGAGCATTTCATGGATGTTCTGCCCAGAGCCTGCAGGTGTGCAGGGCGTTGAACAGTATGATAGATTAGCTGCCGCTTCCGTTGCGGCGAGCTACGTTATGATGAAGGTGATGTGGTGAAGGTTTTCTGGGATCTTGTGGAAAGTGCACTTGTATCCATATCTGGAAATACTAGTCGAGAAGGGTCGGGGTACAGGATTTTGGTGATCCTCACAGCGTAGAGAAATTGTCAGGCAAAATTTTAATCAAACTGATATTGAAATATTCATCATGGGACACATTCGGGTAGTTTTGAAGTGTTTGATGGAGCATGTGTGAAAATGTACCAAGTGCAGTAATATCGATTCTGAAATTATGTATTAGTTAGTTAGTTTCAAATATTATGTATTAGTTTCAGAATATTATATTCAACAACATGAAAGAGACATAGCGCTTTGTTTGGTCATGTGATGAGAAGAGAAGCTCTGAAGAACATCGTGACGACTGGAATGATGAAGGGGAAGAGAGACAGGGGCAGGCTAAGAGAAATGATGCTGGATGGTCTGAGACAGTGGCATGGAAAAATATCACCAGCAGAGTTGATCTAGAACACCATTGACCGAGATCTATGGAGAGACATGAACGCCTACGCCAGCAGGCAAGGCACTTGATGATGATGATGATGATGATATATTGGTATCTCATGACAATAATATTCGATAACAATTTAACACGTGATACAGATCATAATACCTGCGAGTCCAATCCAACAGTGAATATCATCAAGAAAAACATTACGGCCCAGAACTGAGCAAACGGCATTCTTGATACAGCCTCGGGATAAGCCACGAACGTGAGCCCTGGGCCCTGAGCCACGACCTTCTCAATGGGGACGCCCGACTCGTGTGACATGAAACCCAGCGTTGAGAAGGTGACGAACCCGGCAAAGACGCTGGTCACTCCGCTGACTAGTGGCACAGCGATGGCGTCTCTGTGACGGGAACAAGGATGCAGACTTCATTAATTAATTAATTAATTCATTCATTCATTCATTCAGTAGCATGTCCTTTGTATAACCTTGCTCCCATAACGATCCTCAAAGGTGTTGGATCCACCAAGAGAGCCATGGTGGAACCTACAACCCGCTCACGCTCAGAGGGAGTGATGTAAGGTCGTCGTCGTGGCTTGTGTGCCGCCCACGTTTATTCCACGTCTCAGCAGGGCCATACTATAGAAATGATCCCTAAAAGTATGATCTCTCAGTCTGCAAGGCGTGGAATGCGCATGGCCCTGCAGCCAGCAGGGTTGGGATCGGCTAGCCTCTCCTAGGAGGGGTAAAAAGTGAAAATTAGTAGCCTGCCGATGACCCGCAGACTACACAAGTCAACCCCCACCTCCACGTGGTGCAGACCGGGAAACCATGACCGCGAGGTCATGGGTTAATGAGGCTATGGCTCGCCATAGGGGATGACCTGTGTCATATTTATGTCCTAAACCTGCGACTGGCCTAGCAAGCCGGCAGGGGATCTTCATACCGTACGTAAAAAAACTTAAGAAGTATAAATAGACTGACTCAAATGGATATCGACCCGGAAATGTTAATGGGCTACGAGATAGATCAACGACTCAAAAAATAGGCACAATGAACGTCTACGGTTTCAATAGTAAAGAAGAAGATCTTATAGAAACAATGGAAGAGAGGAAAATTGGACTGATGTGAATAGCGGACACCAGAACAAAGGGGAAAGGATGCAAGGAGCTCCACCACAGTCACATATTTGTCTACTCTGGAGTAGAACAGCAAGAACGGGCAAGACACGGTGTTGGAATAGTCATCGAACCACGTCTAGCAAGAGGAATAGGAGAAATAAAATACATATCAGAAAGAATTATAACAATGAGAATAAAAGAACAAACAATTACAACATATGTACAAATATATGCACCATGTAATACAAACAATAATGAGCAAGAATGCGAGGAATTCTACGAAGACATCCATGACGTGCTAAATAAAATAGATAAGCAGGACAACATCATAGTTATGTGAGACTTCAATGCAAGACTAGGACACAACAGAGTGGGCATAGAAAAACATCTTGGAGCATTTGGAGATAACATAATGAAAGAAATGATAACGAAAGTAAACTGACAGAGCTTTGCAGCCAACACGACCTCTATATAACAAACACATTCTATAAACATAAAGATTCATAAGTATACACCTGGTATAAATGGAACGATCTAGATACTAAAAGCCAAATTGATTTTATATTAACAAGAAATAACAGAAAGAGAAATATATTAGATGCAAGGGCAGTGCCTAATTTAAGTATAAACACAGATTATAAAGCAGTCGTTGCCACAATAAGAACCATCAGAAGAAGAAAACAAAGAGCAGGAAAATACATGCCATGCGAATCAGTAAACTTAAAAAACCTTAAAGACGGGGCAGTAAGGGAAAATTATGAGAAAGAACTAACTGAACTCTTTGTAAAATTACCTACAGAAAGAAAAACATTGGAAGAAGAGTGGAAGATGTTCAAATCAAGCATTTTAAATACTGCAAAAAATAACATGTGGAACCACGAAAAAAAGCAAAACACGGATAAAGAAAATAACAAATAACAAGAAAATAACTCCAGAGTAAAAACAAACGTGTAAATGCGGTGGAGCTCCTTGCATCCATTCCCCTTTGTTCTGGTGTCCGCTATTCCCATCAGTCCAATTGTCTCCTCTTCCATTGTTTCTATAAGCTCTTCTTCTTTACTACTGAAACCTCAGACGTTCATTGTGCCTATGTTTTGAGTCGCTGATCTATCTCGTAGTCCATTAACATTGCCGGGTCGATATCCGTTTGGGTCAAGATAATAATAATCAACATTTCTAAATTTTTCCTAATTTATAAACCAATAGTTCAGTCTATCAAGTCAATCAATAAATTATTATAAATAAATTCTAAAATGTATTCTTTTTCTTCTATAATTAAAAATATTCATTACTTAATCTTAATAGTAATGATCAAATAACAATAATAAACATGTGTTCATAATAATACTAAGTATTATTAAATTTAATCTTACTCTTTGTATTTTATAAATAAATAAAATAAATTTTCTTTATAAATTAATCAATAATCCATCCATCCATCCATCATGTGTCATGCTGATAAGCGTAGGCGGTCATGTACTGCCATGTCACTCGATCACCAGAGTCGTGGATCAGCTCTGTGTTCCTGTCTCGATCATGCCACGTGGCCAAGCCATCCAGGTATTTACTTCTTGGTCTTCGCTTTGATCTGTTCCTTTCGATCTTGACAGTTGTCACCAAGTTCTCCAATTCATTTCTTCTCATAACAAGCCCAAAAAATGTTGACTGTCCACGTCTAATGTCTCTAATCAGTTTACGATCTTCATTTGTTTCTTGAAGGACTTGCTCATTGGTTTTTCTGTCTGTCCATGGTATTCTTTGCATTTTCCTCAGAAACCACATTTCCACAGTCATCAGCTGAATCAATAATCATTCTCTATATAATATATAATAATACTCATTTAGTAATATATCCACCTTTCAAATAACTGTCTATTCTCCTTTCGGACTAAAGATCAAATCTTTAACCCATCCTATGTGGCTTTATGGCACCATAAATAAATGTTAGTATCAAGTGAATGAACAAACAACAATATTTAATTCTGTTAGTAATGTAAACATTTATTAAATTATGGCGCCGCCATAGACAAGTATTCAGCTGCTACTGAACTAACTTTTGTATCAATCATTCCGCAACGCGCAATTGCCACCATGAAAAGAGCAAAAGCACTTTACGGAAT
Organism: Cepaea nemoralis; assembly: GCA_014155875.1. Taxonomy (NCBI): domain Eukaryota; kingdom Metazoa; phylum Mollusca; class Gastropoda; order Stylommatophora; family Helicidae; genus Cepaea; species Cepaea nemoralis. The sequence continues at coordinate 28,440 of JACEFZ010027049.1, read as the reverse complement.
GCTGACACACTGTAGTTTTAGCTGTTCACTTCACTCTTCAACCTAAAAATCTTTCATAAACCAAAAATATATGACCAATATTTCTGGAAATCATTTGGACCGCCGCTCCCCGTGATGGATTCGACCCATTCAGAGCATTCAAATCAACCAACAAACCCACCTCGGTGATCACCGACCTCTGATTTAACTTCTCATACTATCAATACTTGACAACAGTCTTATACGAATTCCACTCTAACCAATGTACTACCCCGTCGATACCCCGCCGATGCAGCGCCCACAAGGGAATATAGATGTTATGAAAGAGCACCGCATCGTCAGCGTAACGCTGGAACACTCACTGATCCGAAATGAACCCCATTCAATTTATTTGATAGTGTTACCTAAAACCCAATATGTAAACTTAAATCGAACGAACTTAATCATGCAACCATAAATAAATAGTTAGCTATTCATATTAAACACTGTTAATTTTGTAAACACAAAACATAAAATAATTATCATGTAAAAATATAATTTGCAAACGCTAACTTAAATATCAAGGTCATAATTATAACACATCCCAAAATTACTTATATTGTAATAACTAATAAATAACTTAATTCCTTTAACTAATAAAATAAATATTAATAACCCGGTGATAATAAAAGCGTATATTCTACTATTACTTCACCCAATCTTTTGTTTACATAAGTATCTACCACTTGATTACTGCTATATGCTAGCGTTAACTCTGCACTACTTTTTAAAATCTCCAAATCATCTAACTAATTGTCGAACAATGATCTACTGTACTTTTTGTCGCCATTACTACACTGCAGGCCATCTTTTGTAATTGCAACTGCAACTATAAACATTTAAATAACGTATCTAACACATCTTCAGTAAACATTACTGACATTTCACAATACTACACACGCTTGGTAATCAATAAGAACTACGCAATGTCCGTATCTTTATCACACAATTTGTTACTCTCAAATGTCCTTTTTCTAACACAAAATGTTTGTAAATCATAACTATACAATTTCGCTGGTGTACATTACTGTCCACTTTTTTAAGCACACTTAATTAAATTATAGATCACTGAGTCACTGCCTAAAATGTTCATTTTCTTAATACAAAATGTTCTTCAATAAGATAGTTCTAAATGCCCATGATATTGTACAGAATGTTCTACAAGCGCCTTTCTTCACGATGTCGGTATGAAATTTTGAAATCACATCTTCCCTTACTCAACTGTCTTATGTTGATGTGTACTTGCGTTAAGTTTCTGTGGCCATATAGTTGACCTCATGTGTCTCCACGATCGCTTGTGTTTACATAGTAACTACCAGTAAGGATTGTTCTACATTTTCGTTGTCTATGTAGCTGAATTTTGAAGTTCACATAGTAGTCTCTTGCATCTTTCTTCGTGACTACAAATCTCATGTCGTTAATGAAGATATAAAACATATTATTGTACCTGTTGTATCTCGTGTCGTTAATTCAGATGTAAACATCTTGTATGTGTTGTATCTCCGTCAGGCAACTACACAAGCTTAACGGCTTGACCTCTTGACTTCATAACCGTGTGCCAGTTTCTTTTATCGGTCGGACAGCGTTGAAATAATTTTCGCCAATCGCTATAAAACAGGGGTGGCCAACACGAGGCCCTCGGGCAGCATGCGGCCCGCCGGACGTCATATTGCGGCCCGCGGAGTGGGAAGCGATGATGTGGTCGAGGCTGTAGCACGCTTGCTTGTTTACTTTAATTAACCAAAAAAAAAACAAAAAAAAATTAGGTGCGTGGCCCGGCAGAAAATATTATTTCTGAAATTTGGCCCGCTTGCTGAAAAGGTTGGCCACCCCTGCTGTAAAGTGTTTTTGTTACTTTTCCTTGAATGTTGACGATATTAAAGTCATTTAAATTTGCACGCTTGTCAATGTTCGTTGTTTGCTGTAACGTTTGCATTAATGTGTATCTGATACTTTAACACTTTGTTACTTGAATTTAAGTTTAATAATTTACCTTTTAAACAGTTCTCGATTTTCATATTCGGGTTTTCAAAAGTCTGTTGTCTATTTTTCCAAGAATTATTATGTCTAGGTTAATTTTTCTTACGCGGAGTTCAACATTTCCGTTGTGAATTCCCCATATGTGCCATGGAGTTTGTCCCACTTCTTTCATGAAGTTTACAATGCTACTGCTATGTTAGGTAGCGATGAGACGTCTGAATTAGTAGGGAGCTTCTGCTTGTTAACGCTCTTCAGATAGCACGCTTGTTATAGCTCGTTGTTGGTGAATTAGAATAATACTATCGTCCATGGCTGAATGTGCGTGCTTTAATGGTCACTGCTGTAAGCTCGTTGAAGTTACCCAAGACTAGATTGTATGTCGGGTGCTGTACATATCTTTCCCAGTACTTAAATCGATAACTGGACTTTTCCACCGCCAAGCAAAGTAGATATTTGTTGCTGCCGTGGTCACGTAACTGGGTCAGCACCTTTCTGGTTAGCGACTGTGTTCTTTTCGCTGGACTCATTTTCAATCATTGTCATAAGTTAAGTTTAAGTTCTTGCACAGGACTATTCATAACAACTCGTAAACTGGAGTGAACTCAACATGTCTGGAATAACAACACACAACTCCATTTTCATTCTATATTGACTCCAAGCATTGAACAAATTACAATATACGTTTTCACAACTACATGCTCAGAGTCGACACAATAACTACACATCTATGAATAAAAGTAGGAGCTCATTGTTTGGCCATTCTACTATACTCAGACCTCGATCAGACACTGACCGTGGTTCAAGCTCAACTAACTGCCCGCAGGAGACGCTGTCTTCTCCTCCGCAGCCCCGTCTCGCAAATTTCATGCAAGGTGAAATTATTGAACATCACATCTTCACGCTGGGTTGCATGATGCTGTAGCCTGATTGCACCGGCTGGCCCATGGCCTAACTTTGGGCTATGGCATACAGTAATTTGGTAATGCAGTGGTAGAAAATTCAAATTACTGAGTGTATATGTGTGTTGTTGTCAGATGTATGGTTGATGGCTCAACCCCAAAGAGAGAAAGGATGCTAAGTTTCTCTTTCCCAGTGTGATCCTGCCCGTTTAATTATGTTAACCTTTAATGGCTCAGTTGCTTGAGTCCATAAACAGAGTCTCAGAAAACCAAGCAATACCTCTAGGAAAACTTTTACAAGTTTTCCCCCTTAATACCCAAAATCTCCTTTTGGTGTTTCCCTGCCTCTCCTCTCTCAGTTAACCTAATTTTATCTAGGGTTCTTTTGATTAAACTAATTGACTATGAAAAGTAAAAGAAATACACTCACGAGGGGAAATGACCTCCTTTTTTCCATCATTTATTAACTATACATTTAGTAATGAACAGTTATTTTTGTTTGAAACAATCAATTGAAATACGTCAAATACATACATGAAAAAAAAAAAAAAAAAAAAAAAAAAAAAAACAGAAGTTCATTTACATCAAGATCTTTACACTTAATTATATTTTCAGCAGTGACTCTCCTCCTCACATAGGATTATGTCAACAGGTAATTTCGCATGTAATTTTTCTGCAGATCCTCTGAGGTAATAAATCTGAAACAGAATAATTGGTCTGCCCTCCCCTGTCGTGACTTGTGGGTTTGGATTCCTGCTCCGAGCAGTCACTGATATATATATATATATATATATATATATATATATTATATATATATATATATATATATATATATATATATATATATATATATATAAAGCTTCAGTGTGTTGTACTTTCCAGGTTTGTATAATTTTCTAGTTGGCTCTAGATTTTTCCATTGTTTTGCAGGTAAATTATGCTAGATAACTTTTACCTCTCCTATAAGGAAAATGGAACTTTTGCACGTGGATAGGTTTCTGCCCCACTCTCTCACAGAGCATTTAGCAAAGTTGCTTCTATCACCAAAGTCAGGTCTGGATCTTTATGATTGATTGATTGATTGATTTAGGAATCGACATCACAGCATTCGGGGCATTCCCATAAGTGCTCCGTCCCCATCCTCAGCAGCCAGCGAAGAGTTCCAACACTAATAGTACCAGTAGCAATCTGATTATAAGTCCGCCTCGCCTTTCCTCTGAGCGTTGAGCGTCGGCCAGATCCCTTCGTCACTCCTCGTTGTCTCATTCTTGCCAGACCATGGTAATCCATTTGCTCCTCCGAGGTGTGCACGTGCTCCCACAAGGCCGCAACCACGTCTGCCTTGTGTCTGGATCTTTATAGTTATAGCCACTACCTGAAATTTCAGCATCAATCATAAATCTAATGATATCATCAATATTAACATCAGAAATGAAATGTTGTAAACTTCTAAGAACACAACAAGTGAAATCAATAAAATGAATCTTGTTCCTAGAGAAAAATAAACATAGGAGAAAGATAGTCTTGGTGTTCTCAGTTAGTTATCACCAACATAATTGTTTGCTCTCCATCCAATCTTCCATTATAAGGTGTTCAAGGTTTAGACTAGCAGATGTGCAGTTTCATCTTCACCTATGCCTGTCCTCAGGGTCTCCAGGTTGATTACTACCTTGATTTATTTGGAATTTGACAACTATGTCCATCCTCTTCTGTACCTAGATATTTTCTGACATCTTCTTCCATTAAAGAAAAGGGGTCTCAAACATTAAGGGGTTTTTAAATCATTCCCCATTGCAATGAGTTGTTGCTTATAAACAATATAAGTACACCTTAGTGTCCATTCTGGTATAGTAGTCAGGTGAATTCTTTTCTAATCAAAAGTTTCAGGGCGAGTATATTCCCTCCTATTCACCGTGTCTGTAATATGCTTGCACTTCAATTATCAGCATCGTCATTCTCATTATCATTATCATCATTGTTATTACAATCATCATATCATTCTCATTATAATCATCAGAACACTAACCCATATGTTTTAACATGAGTGATCTATAATTCAAAGTGGAGTCTTGCTTAAGACACAAAACCAGATCCTTGTAGTATGCGTGATATGTAATATGGGTTGTGTCGTGCTTAGGGCACCAAACCAGATGATGGTACCATGAGTGATATTTAATACAAAGTAGTGTCATGTGTCGAAGTGCACTAATTTATTAGTTAGTGTATGGGTTATCATTAGCATGTTCTCTTCTGATAGACAGGACATTATAAATCAAAGTTGCCTTCCATCATGAGATTGATTGCCAGCTTATACTCCTTCTCAGCATGTTACTTCATCTCGCTCATTCTCTTTATTCATCAGACATAATATTCATATGTGCATGGATGATCATTTCACTCATTCATCAGAAATCATTCTCATACTTGCATGTAAGATAAGTAATTATACTTATTTGATTTCCCAATGCTAACTTTAAATGTTAACACCATTGGCATCACAATGAAATCTCAATCATTCCCCAATCATTCATCAGACACAATCATATCTGTATGGTTGACAATTAAGCATATGTATGTGTTTTACACATGATAAATTCACAGATTCAACAACAATGACATTACAATGGAATCTCAATCATTCCCCCATCATTCATCAGACACAATCATATCTGTATGGATGACAATTAGTCATACTGATGTGGTTCACAAATGATACATTCCCATCTGTTTAACAATAATGAAATCACACATGACTCACCACAGGCATGCTCTCTTCAATGACATAGACTTATGTGATCATTAGGCATACTTATGAGATTCACGAAGGATGATTTTCCCTGTTTAGCAATAATGAAATTACACATGGATCCCCACATGCTCTCATCAAATACATATATTTATGTGATATACCCAATCCACATTCATTCATCATGCATCATAAACACACTTGCATGGCGGTTGATTAGGTATTATTATGTGTCTCACAAATGATAAATCCACATGTTAACAACAATGAAAATACATTTGACTCACCACATGGGTGCTTTCACCCACCACACAAAATTATGATACATATAGAAATCTATTTGGCTCCCATGTGCTCATGGAAAAAAAGAAACTACTTGACTTCTCATGTGCTCATGTAAAAAAAATCTACTTGACTATTACACATTACACTAATTTGTCTTACCAGTGTTTGCACATTTAAAATAGTTTTCTTACCACTGCATTAAGTATTCTTAGCCTCCTAAATCTTAAGTTACTCACCAACTTCTAAATCACTGCTGATTGAGTTTAACTACTTAAGAAATAAAATGTACAACTTAGGTCTAATGCTTACACATTAAATAAGTTGTTTGACTGGGAGAAACAGAAACTCACTGTGGTTTATCCTAATGTACAGTTTATCCATGACTATGATAACTGAATATAATATTTAGTTTCTACTAAATTAATTTCTTAAGGACTAATCACGTGGTTTACAACACATTGACTTACCAACTCTTCTCGGGAAACAGGCTCACAGACTAAACTAATCTAAAACATTATTGTTTTTACCTTCATTTTGGTTGCATGGCTTCACGACACGTCGACAACAGGTTTCAAGATCTGCCTTGGATTCGTTTTCCCAAATGCGATGTCTTTGTTGGCTGAGGCTTCCTCCTCTTATTAATCAAACTATGTTATATTTTAATATTCGATTGAGAGGGTGCTGTCACTCCATCAACTATCTCAGATATTTTCTGTCCCGTGCGTGGTTGATGTAAACAGGCCGTTTTCCGGTCGTTCGTCTTTTTATGTAGCTTTCCCCCCTGCAGGTTTTTGGCTATCACGTCGAACATAAGTCTATTCTGGTAAAATTTGGATTTTTAGAAGTGTGGAACAAACCAGCACTGTTGCGGTGGTAGTCTGGAAATAGTATAGCGGGAAATGTTCACAGCGACGTTGACGGCTTGTGAAAAATATATATCACAGTTGTATATTTCAGCTTGTGTATCAGGACTTAGTCAGATATGACTGAGCTACCGTATGGCAGTAAACGGCACTACCTGCTTTCTGTTGGCGCCGAATGTTCGGCGGCGCACACCAAATCCGATACTCCACATAAGTGTTTCCCAACGTGGGGCCCACGCCCCACAGGGGGGAGGGAGCAATTCGATTGTTAAGGGGGGGGGGCGATTCGAAAATGGACTGGTCCAGAGTGTAAGTTAACCGTATGGCGACTCTCAGTCGCTACTTGAGCTGGGTAAACGTCCAGTATAAGTAACTTCTGTCCGCCATGTCAGTAGCCGTGATTTCATTGTTAGACGTTAGCGTTGAACTACTGGTTATACCAGGCCGGCACTAAGCATTTCGGACTATTTGTTCTGAATGGCGCGAAATGCTTAGTGCCAGGATCTCATAATTTCTGCAGTGTTTCGTAGTAACGCTCAGCATTCACCGTTGATGTTAATTTGAAATAAGCGTCCGTTAAACTGTTGTAAAAGTCTCTTTGTTTTAATATATATATATATATAAACAAAGAGACTTTTACAACAATTTAACGGACGCTTATTTCAAATTAACATCAACGGTGAATGCTGAGCGTTACTACGAAACACTACAGAAATTGTGAGATCCTGGCACTAAGCATTTCGCGCCATTCAGAACAAATAGTCCGAAATGCTTATATACATTGTATAAATATAAGTGATATATAAAAGGTATGTAAATTCAATTGGTAATTTTTATTAATTTCAGTTTTAGAAGCATAATTTTCCGGAAAAATTTGTCAAAGTAAAAAGTTTTTGTCCGGTAGGGTAAATGTGCCAAACATATTTAAATATGCATTTTTTAGTCTACGTTTACTCCAGTTCATATTATATTTTTTTTTAAACTTTTAAATTGATCTTTATTTCAGCCCATAGTGAAATGAGTGGTGCAAGTAAGAAAAACAATTCGTCAGTATTCGGAGGAATATTTATAATTTGGTTTCATACCCGCTGTCCACGATGAACGGTCACCTTTTTGTCTTTTATGCCAGCAATGCTTGACCAACGAATCAATAAAACGAGGTCGTCTTGAGGCACATTTGAAGGCGAAACATAATGCTCATATTAATTCAGATTTGAATTACTTTTAAACTTTAAAGAAACATTTTGAAAAAAGAGTAACATTAAAGTCTCTATTTACTGCTCATAATGCAACTATCAATCGTATTCTTGAGGCTCTTTATCAAATTTTATTACTCATCGCTAAATCTGTGAAAAGTCACTATAGGGGAGAATTTAATCAACACATAAATATCAGCATTTCTTAACGCGGTTCTGGAAAAAAGATGACAAAGACGTTAAAGCTATGAAACTAAGTAACAATGCTGTTAGCAGAAGAATAGACAAAATGAGTGAAGTTATTGAAATACATCTTGTTGAAAAGCTGAAAACAAGAAAATTCTCGGTGCAAATGGATGAATCAACTTTGAGAGACAGTGAGGCCTTATTTATAACTTACGTAAGATATATTGAGAAAGGTGATTTTTCGGAAGAAATGTTGTACTGTAAATCATTAGAAAGCACCACTACCTCCAAAGATATATATAGTAAGCGAAAATTATTAATTAGATGTCAATAATATACCAATGAAACATTTAACATCTTGTGCTGCAGATCCATCCTATTACGATGGGGGAAGAAAAATGGTTGCTTAAAATTGAAGAAAGATGAGAATCCATAAATGCTTCTGGTGAATTGTGTTATTCACAGGGAAAACCTGGTAGCTAAAAACATTTCGCCTGTTCTAAATGAAGTACTAAATTTAGTTATAAAGTGTATCAATGCTATTAAAGCTAATGTCAAATGTGAACGTCTCTTCAAGTTATTTTGTGAAGAACAAAATGAAAACCATGTGACACTTATGATTCACACTGAAGTAAGATGGCTCTCGAAAGGGAACTGCTTGAAAAGATTGATGGAACTATTTGATACTCTTAGTCATGTTTTAAGCGACAAACCTGAAATGAAAAATCAGTTAACGGTCGATGGTAAGGCATTTGTGAGTTATTTAGCCGATAGCTTTGAAAAACTAAATATATTAAATAAACAACTTCAAAAAACAAATAAAACTCTTGTCGATGCAAAAGTGAAAATATTTGGTTCATTACCTTTATTGAATTATGTCAGACATATATTTAAAACAAAAATTTTGAAAAGTTTCATTGGCTCAAAAAATGTGAAGTGACGGATACCGCTATATATATTATTGTCGATCATCTGAAAATTTTATCGGCTGATTTAAAAGAATGATTTTCTGATTTGAAACAAATTGATTTCCCAACTTGGGTGATGCAGCCAATGTTAGTGGATTTGTCTGATATAAATATGCAGTATCAAGAAGAACTCGCAGAAATGCAAAATGATGAGTCAATTAAAAAAGCTTTATTTAATATAAAAGGAGCGATGGCATGGATTTGTGAGGAAACCGAAATTAAATATCCAAATGCAACCAAATGTGCAAGAGAACTATTGTTACCGTTTCCATCTTCATATTTAGCTGAATGCGGATTTAGTGCCATACATGATTTGCTGCTTAAAAAAAAAAAAAAAAAGAAAGAAAGAAATCAGCTGGATTGGGAGACTTGAGACTGAAGTTAATTAATTTGGAACCTGACCTAAAATTTCTTTGCAGCAAGCATCAAGCGCAAGGATCTCACTAAATTTAAATAATAAATAATTATTAATAATTAAAATAATATAGAAAAATCTTTCATTAAAATTATTTTGTTCTTGAATTTCAGTTCTCCATTACATGTTTTGAAAATTTACTTACTGTGTTTGCTCAATAATTTTCTAGTCATTTATTCCTAAAACATATCATTCAAGTTTTCTTAGTGAAAATTAAAATTTTTGAATATTGAAAATTATGTATATGTTGGGAGAAAGAGGGGGGGGGGGGTGGGGGGGGGGGGGGGGGTAAGAATTTTAGAAAGGCTTAGGTGGGGCATAGCACAAAAAAGGTTGGGAAACACTGATCTACATTGTCCCAACGACTTCGGGCGGAGGAGTGGAATTGGAAGGGTACAAGCCTAGTGCGAGGAAATGCAACCTAAAGACTTAATGTCATGGCAAGGCAGACCAGGCCGTAAGCCTTGGCCGGCATATTGTCAAGGATGGAAGCTCCGACAGGCGGACAGTTAGAGTATTGCTTTGCTGATCCGACAGCTTCTGCAGCTTGTCTTGTTCCAGACGAGTTGGTGTTGCATTTCCTCTGGAGTAAACTAGTTAGGCCGAGAGAGTGATCATGCTGCATGGGCAACACATAATCTCTAAACTCAGCCCTTGCTTTGTGTTATGGAGAGGTATAACTCCATTTTACAAACTATTGTCTGTTAAGACGGCAAGCTGCAAGTCATATTTCAGCTTGAAGGATTTATTTAATTACTTTAGTTTGTATTGTTTGATTTCGGTAGTATGTACCTGACGCGATGCAGTGAAATATGCCAGACAATAAATCGTGCAATCTATTGTTTGTGTCTTCGTTATTGAAATATAAAGTAGGACCAAACAAGTAGAAGATAAGAACGAACAAGTAGACTGTAAGAACGAATAAATAAAATGTAAGACTGCACAAGAAGACTGGACAAATAGAAAGTAAGACTTAACACGTATAATACAAGACATAGCACATTGGATGTAAGACTGTATAATATAATGTAGGATGACAAATATAATGTAAGACTACAAGCAGAAACACGCTATATTTACTTGTAGATGTCATGGTGGAACTTGTTGTAGCTGGCCATGTTAATGATATAATGTAAGACTACAAGCAGAAACACGCTATATTTACTTGTAGATGTCATGGTGGAACTTGTTGTAGCTGGCCATGTTAATGATATAATGTAAGACTACAAGCAGAAACACGCTATATTTACTTGTAGATGTCATGGTGGAACTTGTTGTAGCTGGCCATGTTAATGATATAATGTAAGACTACAAGCAGAAACACGCTATATTTACTTTTAGATGTCATGGTGGAACTTGTTGTAGCTGGCCATGTTAATGATATAATGTAAGACTACAAGCAGAAACACGCTATATTTACTTGTAGATGTCATGGTGGAACTTGTTGTAGCTGGCCATGTTAATGATATAATGTAAGACTACAAGCAGAAACACGCTATATTTACTTGTAGATGTCATGGTGGAACTTGTTGTAGCTGGCCATGTTAATGATATAATGTAAGACTACAAGCAGAAACACGCTATATTTACTTGTAGATGTCATGGTGGAACTTGTTGTAGCTGGCCATGTTAATGATATAATGTAAGACTACAAGCAGAAACACGCTATATTTACTTGTAGATGTCATGGTGGAACTTGTTGTAGCTGGCCATGTTAATGATATAATGTAAGACTACAAGCAGAAACACGCTATATTTACTTGTAGATGTCATGGTGGAACTTGTTGTAGCTGGCCATGTTAATGATATAATGTAAGACTACAAGCAGAAACACGCTATATTTACTTGTAGATGTCATGGTGGAACTTGTTGTAGCTGGCCATGTTAATGATATAATGTAAGACTACAAGCAGAAACACGCTATATTTACTTGTAGATGTCATGGTGGAACTTGTTGTAGCTGGCCATGTTAATGATATAATGTAAGACTACAAGCAAGAAACACGCTATATTTACTTGTAGATGTCATGGTGGAACTTGTCGTAGCTGGCCATGTTAATGATATAATGTAAGACTAACAAGCAGAAACACGCTATATTTACTTGTAGATGTCATGGTGGAACTTGTCGTAGCTGGCCATGTTAATGATATAATGTAAGACTACAAGCAGAAACACGCTATATTTACTTGTAGATGTCATGGTGGAAACTTGTTGTAGCTGGCCATGTTAATGATATAATGTAAGACTACAAGCAGAAACACGCTATATTTACTTGTAGATGTCATGGTGGAACTTGTTGTAGCTGGCCATGTTAATGATATAATGTAAGACTACAAGCAGAAACACGCTATAGTTACTTGTAGATGTCATGGTGGAACTTGTTCGTAGCTGGCCATGTTAATGATATAATGTAAGACTACAAGCAGAAACACGCTATATTTACTTGTAGATGTCATGGTGGAACTTGTTGTAGCTGGCCATGTTAATGATATAATGTAAGACTACAAGCAGAAACACGCTATATTTACTTGTAGATGTCATGGTGGAACTTGTTGTAGCTGGCCATGTTAATGATATAATGTAAGACTACAAGCAGAAACACGCTATATTTACTTGTAGATGTCATGGTGGAACTTGTTGTAGCTGGCCATGTTAATGATATAATGTAAGACTACAAGCAGAAACAACGCTATATTTACTTGTAGATGTCATGGTGGAACTTGTTGTAGCTGGCCATGTTAATGATATAATGTAAGACTACAAGCAGAAACACGCTATATTTACTTGTAGATGTCATGGTGGAACTTGTTGTAGCTGGCCATGTTAATGATATAATGTAAGACTACAAGCAGAAACACGCTATATTTACTTGTAGATGTCATGGTGGAACTTGTTGTAGCTGGCCATGTTAATGATATAATGTAAGACTACAAGCAGAAACACGCTATATTTACTTGTAGATGTCATGGTGGAACTTGTTGTAGCTGGCCATGTTAATGATATAATGTAAGACTACAAGCAGAAACACGCTATATTTACTTGTAGATGTCATGGTGGAACTTGTTGTAGCTGGCCATGTTAATGATATAATGTAAGACTACAAGCAGAAACACGCTATATTTACTTGTAGATGTCATGGTGGAACTTGTTGTAGCTGGCCATGTTAATGATATAATGTAAGACTACAAGCAGAAACACGCTATATTTACTTGTAGATGTCATGGTGGAACTTGTTGTAGCTGGCCATGTTAATGATATAATGTAAGACTACAAGCAGAAACACGCTATATTTACTTGTAGATGTCATGGTGGGAACTTGTTGTAGCTGGCCATGTTAATGATATAATGTAAGACTACAAGCAGAAACACGCTATATTTACTTGTAGATGTCATGGTGGAACTTGTTGTAGCTGGCCATGTTAATGATATAATGTAAGACTACAAGCAGAAAACACGCTATATTTACTTGTAGATGTCATGGTGGAACTATGTTGTAGCTGGCCATGTTAATGATATAATGTAAGACTACAAGCAGAAAACACGCTATATTTACTTGTAGATGTCATGGTGGAAACTTGTTGTAGCTGGCCATGTTAATGATATAATGTAAGACTACAAGCAGAAACACGCTATATTTACTTGTAGATGTCATGGTGGAACTTGTTGTAGCTGGCCATGTTAATGATATAATGTAAGACTACAAGCAGAAACACGCTATAATTTACTTGTAGATGTCATGGTGGAACTTGTTGTAGCTGGCCATGTTAATGATATAATGTAAGACTACAAGCAGAAACACGCTATATTTACTTGTAGATGTCATGGTGGAACTTGTTGTAGCTGGCCATGTTAAATGATATAATGTAAGACTACAAGCAGAAACACGCTATATTTACTTGTAGATGTCATGGTGGAACTTGTTGTAGCTGGCCATGTTAATGATATAATGTAAGACTACAAGCAGAAACACGCTATATTTACTTGTAGATGTCATGGTGGAACTTGTCGTAGCTGGCCATGTTAATGATATAATGTAAGACTACAAGCAGAAACACGCTATATTTACTTGTAGATGTCATGGTGGAACTTGTCGTAGCTGGCCATGTTAATGATATAATGTAAGACTACAAGCAGAAACACGCTATATTTACTTGTAGATGTCATGGTGGAACTTTTACTGTCATGTAGTGCATTGTAGCTGCCAGTAAGTATAATGTAGATCAAGGAACTTTTTACTGGATGTATTGAATTGTGTACGGCAGTAAGATATAATGTAGATCAAGGAACTTTTTACTGGATGTATTGAATTGTGTACGGCAGTAAGATATAATGTAGATCAAGGAACTTTTTACTGGATGTATTGAATTGTGTACGGCAGTAAGATATAATGTAGATCAAGGAACTTTTTACTGGCATGTATGTATTTGTAGCTAAGAAAAAGCTAATTAGAACAGTGAACTTGTGAGCTGGACTGTTGTATCATGTAATGAAAAGTAATACTAAGCAAGCGATTTTACTGCATGTATGTGAATGTTGTACGGCAGTAAGTATATTAATAAAGCAGAAACCTTTTTACTTGAATGTATGTGAATTGTACGGCAGTAAGTATATTAAGTAAAGCAGAAACGTTATCTGTAATGTATGTGACTTAGCGGCCAGTTAATTATTGTAGATCAGGAAACGTTATTTCTTAGATTATGGGGAACTGTGACGGCCATTTAATGTAATGTAAGACTAGAGAACAGTATATTTATGTAGATTCAGGGGAACACGCATTATTATTGTAAGACTAGAGAACATGTAATTACTGCAGAAATGTGATATTTACTGTAGTGCAGTAATTATGTGAAGCCATGTAAACCTATATGTTAATAAATAACATGTATACTTCGTAGCTGTCATGTAATGTTAATGTGGACTGTTAGCAGAATATGTAATTACTAAGAAAACATGTATACTTGTAGATGCATGTAATATGTAATGTAGCTGCAAGTGAAAGTATATTAATGTAAAGTCAAGGAAACTTGTATTTACTGTAATTCATGGTAAGACTTGGCAGAACACGCTATATTTACTTGTAGATGTCATGGTGGAACTTGTTGTAGCTGGCCATGTTAATGATATAATGTAAGACTACAAGCAGAAACACGCTATATTTACTTGTAGATGTCATGGTGGAACTTGTTGTAGCTGGCCATGTTAATGATATAATGTAAGACTACAAGCAGAAACACGCTATATTTACTTGTAGATGTCATGGTGGAACTTGTCGTAGCTGGCCATGTTAATGATATAATGTAAGACTACAAGCAGAAACACGCTATATTTACTTGTAGATGTCATGGTGGAACTTGTCGTAGCTGGCCATGTTAATGATATAATGTAAGACTACAAGCAGAAACACGCTATATTTACTTGTAGTTGTCATGGTGGAACTTGTCGTAGCTGGCCATGTTAATGATATAATGTAAGACTACAAGCAGAAACACGCTATATTTACTTGTAGATGTCATGGTGGAACTTGTCGTAGCTGGCCATGTTATTGATATAATGTAAGACTACAAGCAGAAACACGCTATATTTACTTGTAGATGTCATGGTGGAACTTGTCGTAGCTGGCCATGTTAATGATATAATGTAAGACTACAAGCAGAAACACGCTATATTTACTTGTAGATGTCATGGTGGAACTTGTCGTAGCTGGCCATGTTAATGATATAATGTAAGACTACAAGCAGAAACACGCTATATTTACTTGTAGATGTCATGGTGGAACTTGTTGTAGCTGGCCATGTTAATGATATAATGTAAGACTACAAGCAGAAACACGCTATATTTACTTGTAGATGTCATGGTGGAACTTGTTGTAGCTGGCCATGTTAATGATATAATGTAAGACTACAAGCAGAAACACGCTATATTTACTTGTAGATGTCATGGTGGAACTTGTTGTAGCTGGCCATGTTAATGATATAATGTAAGACTACAAGCAGAAACACGCTATATTTACTTGTAGATGTCATGGTGGAACTTGTTGTAGCTGGCCATGTTAATGATATAATGTAAGACTACAAGCAGAAACACGCTATATTTACTTGTAGATGTCATGGTGGAACTTGTTGTAGCTGGCCATGTTAATGATATAATGTAGACTACAAGCAGAAACACGCTATATTTACTTGTAGATGTCATGGTGGAACTTGTTGTAGCTGGCCATGTTAATGATATAATGTAAGACTACAAGCAGAAACACGCTATATTTACTTGTAGATGTCATGGTGGAACTTGTTGTAGCTGGCCATGTTAATGATATAATGTAAGACTACAAGCAGAAACACGCTATATTTACTTGTAGATGTCATGGTGGAACTTGTTGTAGCTGGCCATGTTAATGATATAATGTAAGACTACAAGCAGAAACACGCTATATTTACTTGTAGATGTCATGGTGGAACTTGTTGTAGCTGGCCATGTTAATGATATAATGTAAGACTACAAGCAGAAACACGCTATATTTACTTGTAGATGTCATGGTGGAACTTGTTGTAGCTGGCCATGTTAATGATATAATGTAAGACTACAAGCAGAAACACGCTATATTTACTTGTAGATGTCATGGTGGAACTTGTTGTAGCTGGCCATGTTAATGAAAGTCCCACAAGCCATCCCCATGGAGTAGAAGATTTGAACCGCAGCCTCTCCCCACACCTGGAGATCGATCAACTTATGCCATTTGGGAATCATGTAATATTTGATGCCGTCTTTCGCCCCGTGCAGAGTGACAACCCGGACCAGAAGCATCACCAGGACGCAGTAAGGAAATGTGGCAGTCACATACACGATCTGAAAAGTAGCTGATGTAGTTTAAGCAGAGAGGTCACACGAAGTCAAGTCTCAATCAGATATGACTGAGCTACTATATGACTGTTGACGGTACTACCTGCTTTCTGTCAGCGCGGAATGTTGTGCCAACGGCTTCAGGTGGAGGAGCGCCATTAGGAGGGTACAATCCTTATACTAGTGAGAGGAAACGCAGCCTAAAGAGTAAATGTCATGGCAGCGCAGATCAGGCCCTAAGCTGTTGTCGGTAACTGGCCTAGTATAGAAGCTCCGAAGGGCGGACGGTTAGAGCATTGCTTTGCTGATCCGGCAGCTTCTGCAGCTGGTCTTGTTCCAGATGTATTACTGTCTGTTACTTTCCTCTGGAGTAGACTAGACAGACTGAGAGAGGGGTCATGCTGCATGGGCAACACATAGTCTATAAATTCAGCCCGTGCTTTTTGCTATGGAGAGGTATAACTCCATTTTACAAATAATCGTCTATCAAGACGGCCAGGTGCCAGTAATTCAAATAACAGAGCTAAACTTATTTAGATACTTGTCTGACTCTCCAGAATGTGTATGTAATTAGCGATAAACTTATTATATAATTTTCGGACTTGCCAGATTGTGTATGTAACTGGCAATACAAATCTTACTTAAATTAGATTTAATCAGTATTAAGGAAGCCCGTGCAATCGACAAGTCATAAAATTACAACATCTGCCGTCTTTCAACGTATGTAAATTGCGGCCATAAAGTTAAAAAAGTAACACATTGTACACAGTATTCTGTATTCGGCAAATAATGAACTTTTACGCAATCACGCCAAGGCCTGAACTATTAGGTGTTTAACACCTGTGTTTTGCAGACAAATGCCTTTATAGTGCGATTTCCGTGGGGATAACGAATGCTTCACGTTCTAAAAGTAACGGTGACACTGTGGTATGTATTTCATCCAAAAAGTGATTCCTATATTCACTTCACATGATATATACCTCTGAAGCATACACCTGACGATATGCTGCGAAATATCATCATCATCATGTGCTATGCCGATAAGCGTGGGCGGCCATGTTTTGCCATCTCACTCGATCATCAGAGTCGTGAATCAGCTCCATGTTTCTGTCTCGACCGTGCCACTTGGCCAAGCCACCAGATTTTTTCAGCTTGTCTGCTCATTGTCCACGCTTCACATCCATATAAAAGTACAGGTTCTATGTAGCACCTCAACACTCTTTATATATCAATATATATCACGAAATATATCAGACAATAAATTGCGCAATCTATTCTTTATGGCTTCTCTAATAATAATAATCATCATAGTGTACATTGCCGAGTTGGTTAGGGGTTCAAGTATGTTTACAGATCTCAGTACCTGGTGCTCTGGACCAACTCTGCTGATGATAATCCTCCATGCCACCGTCTCAGTCCATCCAGCATCTTTTCTCTTGGTCTGCCTCTGCCTCACTTCCCCTCGAACTTTCCAGTTGTCACGATGTTCTCCAATGTCTGTCTTCTCAACACATGACCAAAGAATACTGTTTATCTCTTTGGTATTGTTGTATATAACGTTCTAGTTTCATTAGCCTCTTCCACGCAGTCGTCGTTCGTTACTCTGGCAGTCCAAGGAATTCGCAGCATTCGTTTCAGGAATCACATCTCCGTTGCTTCCAAGCTATTGCTAATTTCCTTATTACCTTTCCATGATTCGTTCCATACAGCAAACCAGGTTGTATAAAACATTTTTACACTCTTACATTCAAGACAGATTGAGTTGAGTTAGCTCAAGTCAACTCAACTCAACTCATGTCAGCTCAACTCATTCTCGACTAAACTCAATTCAGCTTACCACAACTCGTCTCAACTCATCTTACCTCATTTCAACTTATCTCAAATCAACTCATCTCAACTCAACTCAACTAATTTCAACTCATCTCAGCTCATCTCAAATCATCCCAACTCATCTCAATTCAAATAAACTCAAATCAACTCATCTAAACCCAACTCAACTCAAGTCAATGACAGTGACTTTGGGAGTCCCAGTGGCGAAATGCTTACACCGCCTGCTACGCGTTCCAAAGGTTGTTTGTTCGATTTCGCGCATCGATATTCCGTTCACGAGTAAAATTGTCTCCTGGATTCTCGAGGGTCGTCTCTGGAGCTACCGATTTCGTGTCTTGTGCGACGCTTTCGGCATACAATGGGCTGGGACCACATCTACCTGATCATGCACGAATACCACACAAAGCGTGCAGACCCAGCCAATCTATTCGTATGTGGAGAGGATGATAAGGCGGAATATCGGCGTGGGCTCTGGAACAAATCTAAAAACTGGGAGGGAAGACAAGGGGAACTTTCAATCAGATGGCAGTTGGAATCATTAGCAGTCTGTTGAAGGAGGGGACGGAGCGCGTGTTGAAATGTCCAGAGTGCAGTGATGTTTCTTAGCTCACCTCAACTCGACTCAACTCAACTCAACTCAGCTCACCTTAACTCAACTCAACACATTTTAGCAGGCTATCTTATGGAAAGATACCGAGCCAAATGGGATAAAATTCGGTGCAATGAAGTCGAATCTCTTGTCTTTAAACCTTTACAATTTTCTGTCACCCCCTTAGACCGCTCTCTACACTATCTACTCAGTGTGATGATTATATGGTGGACGTTGTTCTTGTATCAATCTATTGCTTCCACCCGGTGCCAAAGTATCACTTTGTTGAGGCCGGTCCTCCCCCCCCCCCCCCCCCCATCCTTCGCAAACCCCGAGACCAGCCGGGTGGGGAGGGGGGAATTGAAAGGCAGGTGCTGGAATGTCCCACGTGCGGAGAGCCATATTATAATGTAAATAAGTAATTGAATCAGGAACCGACATCACAGCACTCTGGATTTTCCATACGCGCTTCGTCCTCATCAGTAACATCCAGTGAAGAATCCCATGCTAATAGTACCTGTAGCAGTCTGATTATGTGTCCTTCTGGCCCTACTTAGGAGTATTGAGGATCGATCGGATTCTCTGGTCACTCCCTGCAGCACCATTCTCTTCTAGTCCGGGTGATCAGTCTATTCTTCCACACTATATACACGATCCTAAAGTGTCCCGACCACAGCTGCCTTATTGATTGATTGATTGATTGATTGATTGATTTAGGAACCGACATCACAGCATTCGGGACATTCCCATAAGCGCTCCGTCCCCATCCTCAGCAGCCAGCGAAGAGTTCCAACACTAATAGTTCCAGTAGCAATCTGATTATATGTCCGTCTCGCCTTTCCTCCGAGCGCCGAGCGTCGGCCAGATCCCCTCGTCACACCTCGCTGTCTCATTCTTACCAGACTATGGTGATCCATCTGCTCCTCCGAGGTGTACACGTGCTCCCACAAGGCCGCAACCACGTCTGCCTTATTATGCAGCAATACCCCAACAAGTGGTGCTACCCCAGCCAATATTTCCGCCTGCTCGTTTCCCACAAAATCAGCATGTCCTGGGGGGACACATCAACCAAATGGTCTCCATATTTTATTATTAAACTTAAGCCTGCCTCTCTACCCGAAGCATACCTGTCTTCACCTTTCTCATTATACTTTGTGAGTCCGTTACAATCACAACATGCACTTGCTGTCTGTCCTCTAGTCAGCGGAACGCCTCCATGACTTCCCTCACCTCCATTCTCAGGTCAGATCTCGTGGTATCATATCCGAGGCTCTCCTGCGCCAAACACCGTTCACAAACCTTCGCCACGAACCCCTCGCACTTTTTACATATCATGATTCAGCACAATAGGTTTGACTGAGATTAGGTTTGTGCTGGTTTTCTCACGGGTTTTAGTTATTTCAATGTCAACGGCCTCCAAACCAATTCTCCGTTGGGAAGCTCTGGGTATAAATAGAACGGATGAATGCCGTACGGATGTTAAAGACTTACTTTCCCTGAAGACTTGATTCCCTTGAACAAACACAGAAAGACAACGACCCAAGCGAGAAAGAGACAGCCGAACAGAGGCCAACGGATGCTTCCAAAATCCTCGATACCGTCGGTCATTTCCAGGACATTGCGTCTGTGGGAATCAGGATAAATGGTCATATAATATTGGTACGTCTTACTATGTCTTTTGTGGGAATCTAGGAGTATAGTCATAGGATACTGACAAATATGTTTTGCATTGTCTTCTGAGGGAACTATATATATATATATATCCATCATGTGCCATGCCGGGAAGCGTGCGCGGTCATGACTAGCCATTTCACTCGGTCACCAGAGTCGTGGATCAGCTCAGTGTTCCCTTCTCGACCATACCATATGGACAAGCCATCCAGGTATTTACTTCTCGGTCTTCCCCTTGGTATGTTCCCTTTGATCTTGCCGGTTGTCACCAAGTTCTCCATTTCATTTCTTCTCATAACATGTCCAAAAAATTGTGACTGTCTACGTCTAATTTGTCTAATCAATTTATGAGTTTCATTTGTTTCCTGTAGTACTTGGTCATTTGTTTTTCTGTTTGTCCATGCAATTCTTTGCATTCTCATCAGAAACCACATTTCTGCAGCCATCAGATGTTTTTCACTTTGACTGCTTATTGTCCAAGTTTCACATCCATACAAAAGTACAGGCTCTATGTAGCACCTCAACACTCTTTTTCTCGTTTCATTTGAAATCGTTTTATTGGTCAGAATGTTTTTCATATTGCTAAAGGCTACTTTCGCCATGGCGATTCTTGTTCTAATCTCTTCAAGGAATCTCCCATCAGATGATATGACAGTTCCAAGATAATTGTATCGATTCACGTTGAAGAATATTCCCATTTAATTGTATATTACATTGCGGTGCTTCTTTCTTCCTAGTGACGACCATTATCTGTGTCTTTTAACAATTTGATTCTAACCCCAGTTGTTCACTGTGTGCAACAACCGCATCTCATCTACTAATTTTTGCAGATCCTGCTCATTGTCTGCAATCAATACTGTATCATCTGCATTTGTAATGTTATTGATGTCTCGTCCTCCATATATATATATATATATTCAAATGGAACAAAGTAAAAAATAACAGATATCCGAAACATCATGTGACGTCGCTCGGGCTAGCGGCTCTTATTCAAGCTCTGAAAAAATACATTTGCGGTTCATACCACTAAATGTATCCGATGCCGAAATGAAAACAGAAAACCAAGCAACACAGTGTAAGGGAAACATACGCTGTGAAAGAAAGAAAAGTAGAAAGAAAGAAAGAAAGAAAGAAAGAAAGAAAGAAAGAAAGAAAGAATGAAAGAAAGAAAGAAAGAAAGAAGACAAACAACAACACCAACACAACATCAATAACAACAACAATAACAACAACAGCACAACAACAATAACAACAACAAAATGGCAGAGACCAAATATAAGCTACAATGTAGTATAAAACAAAACCTGGTGTATATTTGATTATCAGCAACAAATTATCATCTGCAGATCTTAGACACGACGCAGAAACAAGCTTTGAGAACTATCACGCAAGCAATGAAAACCTCGTCCATCCTAGAGATGCATAAGTAACTACAGCAGGGACACTATTCTGTAGAAGAAACACCAAAAACAATGATCCTTACGGAAAAGTACAAACGTATGCAAACACACCTCTGTGAGCACAAGACTTGATGATCTCATGCTTAGTCCACCAAGAATAAAGATAAACAGGACAACACCAGTCAGAACTACATCCATAAACAACAACCCAAACATCCATATAATACCCTGTACTTTGGGGGAAAAAGTTAGCGACACCCAGCACATTAATACCCCAATCTCTGGCCCTGCAACTGGAGCTGAGTGCTGTACTGGCACCTTGGCGTCTTGACAGACGATAGTTTGATACATTGCCCTGCATGACATTTACTCGTTAAAATGCATTACCTCACATCAGGATAAAGCTGTTACCCTCCCAGTTGCACTCCTCCTCCCGAAGCGGTTGGCACAATGTGGGCTGTCGGGTTTGGAGAACGCTGCCCAACATTCGGCGCTAACAGAAAGCAGGTATGACCGTCTACTGTCATACGGTGGCTCAATCATATCTGACTATGTCCTGCCACTAAAGCTGAGTACAAAGACATGCAAAACTGCAGAAGGTGTTTATGAGCACTGTCACAAGGACGGGCATCTAAGACAGGACGACGACCGTAGCGAGACGGCACTGAATTCAAAACTAAATTAAACAAAAGAAGAACTTAACTGATCAAAGGCCATGGAATGATTAATCGTCTTACGCGACGTCCTGTATCCATGTGGGAGTATATATCGCCAAAATGTTGCCATTCCATGATAACACAACATTTATTCTACCATTTTAACAACTTTAAGTCATAACTGTGACACGCCTCTACTTCTCATTTTCCGCCATATATTTTTGTTTGATCCAAAGCTACTTTTTGTTCGGCACAGCATTTGTTAAGAAATCTGTTGACTACAACACGAGAAGCCGGCTCCGTGGCGAAGCGGTTATGGACACAATTCGTAACCCCGCATACTGCGTTCGAAACACAGCTGCGGGCGATTTGGGAGCAGGCCGCCTTGTGTTGGAATATTTATAAAATGGTATGAGTGTCTTTCGTTCAAAAAGCAATGACAAACTACTAACGTAAACTTGCCAAGAGATCACCAACAGCCAAAAAAAAAATGCTGGAGTTGACTGCGACATTCTGTAAAGAATATGCAACTAACTTTAACACCACGAGAACTCGTCTGTCGGTGTAAACATGAAAGAACGAATGCAAGAAGAAGAAGAACGAACGAACAAACAAACTTTCAAAGGGTTAAGAATTGTGCATGCAGGCACTTCATATCTCTGTCCTCTCATATGTTATTTCATTCATATATCACTTATGAAGCTAATCTTAGAAGAAGAATTAAGCCTAAAAACATCGTGAAATACACAACCTACTCCCAGAATTCAACACTGGCGGGCACCATATTGGTTCCGTTCTGCTGCTGCGTCAGATTGCTGCGCGGCTGTAGCACCAAGCACCTGCGGGTGTTCCAGCTCTGCTGGCAGAGACTCCATGGCAACACGACGCTCATCGACTTGAGCAGGAAGTAGAAGGTCCAGGCCATGATGACGTTGTAGTAGATGCAGACAAGAGAGGAGATGATGATCATCCCATAGCCGACTCCTGGCAGATGAAGGCAGCAGTGACTCGAGTCAATATTCAACAACACACGGGCAATGATCTGACACTGAGTAAGGTGAAATAAATGACAACTGTTTACAAGTTAGTTGCATATCCTGTACAGGACGTAGCAATCATCCCCCGCGCGTTTTTTTTTCTGCGGGGGCGAAGGGTGGGTCCCTTCCAAGTATAACATATGCAGTACATAAATACTAGGGTCTTGTTCGCGAAGTGGCTACGCCTTGTGCCTGGGGCTTTAAAGGTATTGCCTTCTTGTTCGGGCGCGGTTCAGATCACAAGTTCAATGTTTCGGTGACCCTAGGAGATCATCGTTGAAACTACAGAGCTCGTGTTTTTTTGACAAGCTGCTTGCCGTTCTGCTGGGAGAGACTAAGCCAGCCAGGTTAAATCCGGTTCCATGAAGTCAGGCTCTCCCCCCTCACTCCCTATAACCTTTCAACTTCTGCAAGCGTCTATCGTGGAACTCATAAGATAATCATGTACATACCGGTAAGAGTGGGCGGTCATGTTTCGCCATTTCTCACAATCACTACAGTTGTGTATTATATTTTTTTTTTTTTTTTTTTTTGCCTCAATATAAAATTCAATATCTCAGTAACCAACTGAGGGAAAATGATAGATTTAGCATATAAACTTATCATTATGTCCACCCAACAAAATAGTTTTGTTCTGGAGATTGTACAGCAGATTTCAATGTTTGTTTATATGCGGTATATAATTTACGGCTTAGAGGTTAAGTCCAAAATTTTAAAAGTATTACAGCTTCACCAAGATACTTCCGCGCTTTTTTGAAATTGTCTCGTGATTTTCCTGTTTGGCACAAACTGCGCGGAGTTAAATGGTATTGTTCAGAGATGTCTCCAATGGGGGTTCTTTAATGAAACGTGATTATTTAAATAAACTAGCTGACTCGGCCCGTCTTCGCCCAGCTCCTGGCGGGGATCTATCTATCTATCTATCTATCTATCTATCTATCTATCTAATCTATCTATCTATCTATCTATCTATCTATCTATCTATCTATCTATCTATCTATCTATCTATCTATCTATCTATCTGTCTGTCTGTCTGTCTGTCTGTCTGTCTGTCTGTCTGTCTGTCTGTCTGTCTGTCCGTCCGTCCGTCCGTCCGTCCGTCCGTCCGTCCGTCCGTCCGTCCGTCCGTCCGTCTGTCTGTCTGTCTGTCTGTCTGTCTGTCTGTCTGTCTGTCTGTCTGTCTGTCTGTCTGTCAACCAGTCCTCGGTATTAAATATTGATAAAAGTTACTGGAAAAAATGTGAGAACCATGTGTTGAAAGAGGAAGAGGACTATTGGAGAAAGGATGGATTGGATGTTATGCAACCGAGACCAGACCTTAATCCGCATGCACGCTTACTGGGATATTTTGCTCCAACTATTCAGACGAATTGAAGGCCCTAAACATTACAGCATGAGTATAATGTCAATGGCAACAGTTTGTATTCCAGAGTGATGAATTTTCAATTCCGCAAGCCCTCAGCTGTGACAAAGCAACTGTATTGAAACACACACACACACACACACACACACACACACACACACACACACTCAACGCATTGAACACCAACAGAAGAGTAATATAGCAGTGGAAACTGACATATTGTGGCATAACAAGAAACGTGAGAGCAAACACGTTGTCAAATTAGGGGACAACACACGTGCATACGAATCAATCTATAAACTTCAATGAAAAGAGGACCAACCTCTTGGTCGTTAAGAAGAAAGCCCACTACAGAGACACTGACAACTATTTTCATAGTGCAAAACAGGCAATCATGTTCCGTCTCTGAACGGTAAACAGCAGAGTAGACAATCTTTCACGAAGACTCAAAGCGGTTCTCTCACCCATGTGTACGTGTGAACAAATTACACAGACAGCTGAACAGATCCTTAAAAATGGAAACATGGTAACTAAATTGTGGTATCATTTCTGGTCACTCCATAACACATTAACGCACAGCTATTTGGAAGCTTTCACGAACTCAATATAAAAAGCTAACATGAATACTGTGTAATCTTTATTAACCAGCAGCTGAAGAAACAAGAAGGAAATGAAAAATAAGGTAAGAAATATATTCCTTCTACTTTCCTGTTAATTTACAAATTATTTACCCCACGCCTCTGTGAATTCTCTGTCTTTACTAATATTACACATTGCACCCCTCTCGGGATTCTCCGTGGTGAAGTGGTCAAGCCGTCTGACTCGGGCTCCGAAGGTTGTATGTTCGATTCCGGGTCGAGTCCTTCACTTCACGAGTGCATTTTTTCGGAGACTCCCGAGGTTCGTCGCTGGAGATACGGAGTTCGTGCTTTGTGCGACGCTTTCCGCGCTGCGGAAAGAAACTGAGCTATATGGGATAAAACCCGGTGCAATGCAGCCGACCCTTCGACTTTTAGGCTAGTTATTTCATTGCACCCACTCCCATACGAATCCGGATACGCCTTGTGTGTCATCTGAATTGGCGAGAAATCACTAGTTTTTAAGCAAAACATCAAAGAAATGTCGCCGCTTTCGATGATTTATGTTGTTTTTGGACCTATCAAAGACATATTCCTTGGGTGGGGGTAAATATAAGACGGCTGGAAAAATTTCATAACGATGCAATAGACAGTTTTCAAAATAATTGATCGTGCATGAAGGCATGCTTTGCGGGACATACTATAGCTCTATGTTTTTGTCCCGATCATGCCATATGAGCAACCCAAAAGAAGTCAATCCATTTAGGTTCTGTAAAGCGTCAAACATGGAACTTATAAGGCGATCATGATGCAGCATACCTTGAAACAAGGGGCTGATCCTCCATACAGTGATAATACCGACACTGGCAAACTGGCCGCACGCAAACTCGAGAAAAAACAGCGGGATCGAACAGGTGATCATGAAAAACGTGTACGGTATCAGAAAGGCGCCTGTGGAGAGGGCATCATTAACAATAATGTACATATTATAGCAAAATAAATAAATATAGGGGGACGAATTCATTGCACCGGGGATTTATTCTAAATAGCTCGACCTCTTTCAGCACGGCGATCTGTCGAAAGCATCACTATTGCTCCAGCGACGACCCCCTGGGGTCTCCGAGAAAAATTGCATTCGTAAACCTGATGAAAGAGTCCAGAATTGAACCCACAAACTTCGGAGCGCGAGGAAGGTGGCTTAACAACGTCGCCATAAAGACCCTGAAACAAATAACTAAATAAATTAAAAAATAAACCAATAAATAATAAATAAATAAATAAAGTAAATAAATAGAACAAGTCCGGAAGCATGAAACCAGCTGTGGGTCGATGATGTTATAGGACTACTATCCCAACTCCGAACGAAACTCATATGGTGTTTGTCCATCAATAATGATGATGACCATTTATTTCATCAAGTGATGTTGAAAGTTTGGAGCCGTTAGTTTTATAATGGCTGGTAAAACCTATTTTGGTTCGAAATGTTCTTTTGACAATGTGGACAAATAATGCTTGACGTTCAGGGAAGAGGATCTTCTGCAGTGGTTTTTTTTTTTTTTTCCAGCCTTGTTTTTACAGCTCTTGCAATCCTCTTTGCTTCACAAGTGGCTGCACCCTTGCGTAATGATGTACGCTACGAGTTTCGGTCTTTGGCAGCAGTCTTTCAAGTGTCGTGATGAATTCCAAAAGCTTTTAGTGAGATCTTTAGTGTCTTTAAAGCGTTTCCTCTGGCCGCCTTGGGAGCGTTTACCAGCACGCAGCTCACCGTAGAAAAAAAAAAAAATTCGTTTAGGGAGCCTGCACACATTTGTGTAATAGTTACTGCCTCTGGACAAATTCCATTAAAGGTAACTGGATTTATCTACCCGTGGGTATATTATCTTACCCTGTCAATTTTACAATGGCAGCGACCCTACAGACTACTGCCTTGCAATGTGATGGTGTTTGTCTATCAAGAATGATGATGACCATTCAATTCATCCAGTTGGGTTGAAAGTTTGGAACCATGAGTTTAAAGATGGCTGGTAAAACATATTTTGGCTCAAAATGTTTTTTGACAATGTGGGCAAGGAATACTTGACGTTTAAGGAGGAGGATCTTCTGTCGATTTTTTTTTCCAGCATATTTTCCACAGCTCTTGCAGTCCTCCTGGCGTCGCAAGTGACTACACTCTTGCGCAATGATGTACATCACGAATTTCGGTCTTCGGCAGCAGTTCTCCCAAGAGTCGTGATGAATTCCACACTTTTTAGTGAGATCTTAAGAGCGTCTTTAAAGGTTTCCTCTGGCCGCCATAGGAGCGTTTACCACAGCGCAGCTCACAGTAGAAAATTTCGTTTACGGAACTTGTGATCTGGCATGCGAATAAAATGACCAGCCCAGCGAATCTGATTCTTCTAGTGATGTGCATACAAAACAACAACCCATATATACTGACCTCCTCCGCTCTTGTAGCACAGATACGGGAACCTCCAGATATTTCCCAGACCAACAGAGAACCCAATGCAGGACATCAGGAAATCTAACCGGCCCGACCAGCTGTGTCTTAAGTGGTCGCGTACATTTTGGGCAATTGATTTTGTGAGTGGTGCTTCCAGTGGGAGTTTGACTATCCCAGTCTGCCAACAATTAGAACATCATTATATCTGGATTGTACCAACAATAAGAACATCATTATTTCTGGCTTGTGCTAACAATCAGGTCATCATGATATCTGGTCTGTGCCAACAATAAGCCCTTCATTATATTTGCCTTGTGCCAACAATCAGACCATAATTATTTCTGGCTTGTGCCAACAATCATACCATCATTATATCTGGCTTGTGCAAACGAACAGAAAATCATTAAAACTGGCTTTACCAACAATCAGAACATCAATACTTCTACCTGTGCAAAAGCAACCATAATTATATTTTTTGCCCC
>JACEFZ010027048.1:0-97099 GCA_014155875.1 Cepaea nemoralis | reverse complement strand
GGGGAGGGGGGGATGTTTTAGCAGTGTGTCTAGTTGATGTATGCTGTCCTTGCCGGTCCTTCTCAGCTGTGTTCTCACTTCACCTCCTACCACATCCATTCCTTCAAGAACACAGTTGAAATCACCGGCAAGAACAATATTTTGGTCCCACTGTATGTCTGCGTTAATAAATCGTCTAACTGTTCATAAAAATAGTGGTTGATAATTGTAGTTTGGTGGTGCATGTATGTTAACAATAGCGTACGTGTGTGCTTCGTTTTTTACCTCAACTGTAGAAATCCTACCATGTGGGTATCTGTGTGACATAAAAATGCTCCATGTGTCAGAAATTTGTAGGATCGCTGTCCCTGACCCTGTGTTGTTTTCCGCCAAACTGAATGACGAATATTTTAATCCTAGCCGTGTTACCAATTCAGCTGCTTCAAACTCTGTTTGGATATTTGTTTCTTATAATAACAGAAAATCCGGCTTGTATTTGTGTATGAGAGTGACTATTTGTTTTAGTTTCATTCTCATACCACAAATATTTAAGCTAATTAAACATAAATCGTCAGCCATTTTAAAAAATTAAAATAAAACAACATGGTGGTTAAGTTTAAGTGATTACCTTTATCTTTCCTGTGGTAATTTAATTCTGGGTTGCGTCTTCGGGTTTGATGGCATGTTTGTAGTTTCCGTTTTCCTCGTGGTCTTCGTCGGTGTCTTCGTCAGTGTTTATAAAAAGTGGTCCTTCGTTGTCGCTGTTTTCGTCCTGCTTAGTAGCAGCTTTCTTGTATGGTTTGGAAGGAGAAGGGGAAGATCTTTCTTCCTCTTCTCTCATGTCTTTGTTTCCTGAGGAATTTCTCCTCTCTGCCCGCTGTCTTTTTCTGCCGTAGTGGACGGTTTGGAAATCTTCGTCGTTGGTTTCTTGTGAAATTGTTTTTGCTTGAGTTTCTGCGTCTGTCTCCGTGGTCACCGGTCCGTTAGCTACCTCGACGTCATCTTGGGCGGCGTTGTCCTCGTCTGGCCTCGTGGCTTCTTTTTGGCCGGCTGTGTCTGCGACATCTTGTTTTTGTTGTTCGAAATTGTTTGAGGTGTTCCCCCGAGTGAGGGGAAATCTTCTTGTGATCTTTCAGTTGGTTGTGTGATATTGATATTGTCTTTCTTCTGTCTTCGGCTCGGGCATTTGTTGGCCCAGTGTGAGTCCAGGCCGCATGTAGGGCATTCGGTGCGACGACCCACTATTGTGAACATAATACGGTGGTCTCCTGTGATTTTCCCAGGAGCCGTAATCTTGGCATAATGAGGTATTGGTTTTTTCGGGGTGCAAAGAACTCCCCATTTTCCGCCACCGTACTTAATGCGGAATACTTCCGCATTTTCGTCACCAGTAGTCTGTTTTATGATGAACTTGACTCCCTCTGGAGGAATCGTGTTGGGAAGCCAATGAATCGTCACACGTTCTCGTTCCTTTTCGAAGTGTTCAATCGACACCTCGAGTCCCTCCGTCGGCAGTTTTATCTTTTTGCCATGCAGGCCTTTGTAAACTGCCACATGGGCAGCTTGGGTCAGGTTTACGAACCACCGCGTGGGTGTCTCATATCTGTAGATGTCTGCTACTCCGCCAGCAGGCACCCCGCATGGGCCGAGCAACGTGCTGGCAATTAAATGGGGCGTGCCTTTGGCCGCCGCGCCAGGTCCGGAAATAGTGAGAGCCAACGTACCTTTTTTATGAAGCGGTGTCCCCTCGAGAAAACGGTCGATGTCCACAGATTCCATGTTGTTAACTGAAGCCATGTCTGCTGTTGATGAAGTTCCGGAAATATCACCACAATGAAAAATCTAAAACACGAAAGATTTGTTCGTTTGTGAAGAGAAACCAGAGTAACCAATGTGTTGTTCAGTTTTAAGTGTGTAACTGCTATACTTTTTTCTCCTGGCCTTTCCTCTCAGTTTTGAGATTCTTCCAGAACCCCTGCCGATCCCCCGCAATCTCATTCTTTCCACATATGGGTTCTCAATCTGTTCCTCCGCATTCTCCACCTGGTCCCATAAGAGCACGACAACCTCCCCCTTGTCCATAGGCAAGCTACCGCCTAGAGGTGCATTCCCTGCTAGCCTATCAGCCTGTTCATTCCTCCGTTCCACCCGCATGGCCAGGGCAAAATAGAACAATAATGGAGGGGTATATGCCTGGGAAGAGAGGAAGAGAAAGGCCAAAGAGAAGATGGGTGCAGGATGTGGCGGATGATCTCCAGATGGGTTGTATTGGACCCTCACCGTTTGGTTCTAAACAGTTTTTGCACCGCCATGTTTATCATCACCGAGGAGTGGTGATGGTACTTGGTAGGAGTTTTGGAGCTGACAGGAGAGCGGGGCGGCAGGGGAAATAATAGCAGCCCACTACCATCACGCTTTTGATTTAAAACATTTCCTTACAACAATGTCAATGAAGAAATGTTCAAATGTATAAAATGTTGGAAAATTTGCGCATATGTCACCTACACGTCTATTATTTTTTTTTTGCCTTTTTTTTTTTTGTCTTTTAAAAAACAACTTTATTCTACCAAATATGAATCGGTCAGGGAATGAATATACTCACACCTGTAACAGAAATCCACTTGACACAAAAATATTTCATGACAAGAACAGCATAAAACTGATGAGAACCGTGATGATTGCTACAACCTGACTATAAATTACACACCAGATTCCTCGAAGAACGAAACACATAATTTTGTTTTATTTTATACAAGTCAGGAATCAGACCAAAGAAACGAATGTTATCCAGAGAATGATAAGAGAATTTAAGCAGATTCAGTAGCTCCTTCTGTCTAGTCTGTGCCATTTGATGACTCTGTCTCATTTGAATCTGTTTTTGCCTTCTTCTTTGGGGTTCCATCTTCTGTGTCTTCATCTTTGTCCTCTGCGGGTCGTTTTTCTGCAGCACTCTCAGATTCTGTATTTGATTCTGCTGCCTCAGAACTGGCATTATTTGTGGTTTCTTCTTTTGATTCCTCATCATCTTTTTCTTGCCGGTTTTTTTTTTTTTTTTGACATCTTTAGTAAAAGGCGAAATTTAAAAAAAAAACAAAAACAAACTTTTATTGAGTGTTAAGAAACATTTGCATTTGTATTGTTCGTGTTGTTACAGAGCGTTGCATGTGGAAGTGTAGGTGACATATGCGCAAATTTTTACAACATTTGTTTCAACATTTTTACATTTGAAATGGGGGGTAACGAAAAACGAGTACAAACAACAACAGGACGGTAGTATACCATTATTTTCCCTCTGCCACCCTTTCACCTGTCAGCTCCAACCCCACCAATACCATCATCACCACTTGGTAATGAGGCAAATGGCAGTAAAACTTGTTTGAACCGACCGGTGAAGGTAGCAGCAGCATCAAAACCAACAGTATCGAAAAGGTGGGGGGGGGGGGGGTTGTCAAGGAGTATCCTAGTTTACAATGCAGGAGGGGTAGTTGTTGCATTTGTATTGTTTGTGTTGTTACATGCGTACTGTGTGTTCAGTATTTGTGTGCGTGTTTTTACAGAGCGTTGCATGTGGGCGTGTAGGTGACATATGCGCAAAAATTACAAATATTTTATACATTTAAACATTTCTCCATTGACATTGTTGTAAGGAATTATTTTAAATCCAAAGCATGATGGTATCGGGCTGTTATTTTTCCCCTGCCGCCCCGCTCTCCTGTCAGCTCCAAAAACTCCTACCAAGTACCATCACCCTCGGTGATGATAAACATGGCGGTGCAGAACTGAAACAAAACGGTGAGGGTGGCAGCAGAGACAACAATCACAGTATCAAAAGGGTGGAGAAGGGGGATGTGATTAGTATACGCGTTTACAAAGCCATATATATTAATAGTGATTACAATGATAATAATGCAAAGTAACAACCAAATACATAAATGAATATCATAGTGACAAGGAATAACAGTGCTGAGACTAGTGATAGACTCAATGATAATAAATAATAGTTTTAACATGTGATTTTATGTGCTAAATTGATTACCTTAGGAATGGTGTTTACATGAAATACATCTTATAATAATAATGACAAGGAATAAAAACTACTAAGGGTGATGACAGCAATGCTAATGTTAATAAAACACAATGGTAGGATTTGTTTTGATAATGATCACATTTTCCAAAACTGTGATTCCATTTGCTAAAATGATTTTCTTAGAAATGGTGTTAAAATATGACTGGTGCATACAATAACAATTGCATCCTGCACTGTTTAATAATATAGTAGGTGTAAAAAGGAGTTGATAATCTTTTTTGTTTCTCCTTGCTTATATTTTTTTTTTTTTTTACATATACTTGCAACATGCATGTTCAATAATAGTAGAATTAAAAGGAGTTGGTTATCTTTTTCTCCTTGTTTCTTTTTTTTCCTTTTGGTCTTATTTGTAAGGGTTCATTCATTTTTTTCCCTTCCTCTTTTTTTTTTTTTTTTAAAACTTATTGTAGAAAGTAAACAAGCATCAGTATTAGCACAAATGTTTACAATCTTTACATCTTTGTTTCCCTTGCCACCCTCTCACCAATTTGGTTCCACTCCACCAATGCCATTACCCCCTCTCTGGGCGATGATGGTAAAGGCAGGATAAATATTTGAACCAAACCGGTGTGGGTACCAGCAAAGGCAACAACAACCATGAGCGAGGGGAGGGGGGTACATGGGAAAGGGGTTTTTGTTTTATTACTAATGATGGCAATAGTAGTAATGACAAGAAGAGACATACTGGGGGTAATGACAGCAATTATTAAAAAAAACAGCAATGGTGATAATAGTTATGAAAATGATAACATATTTACAATATGTGATTCCATTTGCTAGGATGATTTTCTTTGTAATGGTGTTAAACATAGCCTAGCAGGTACATACACATGCAAACTGCAGTTTTTAATAATACTTGGAGTAAAGGAGTGGGTTATATTTTCCTCCTTATTTTTTCCTAAATGTAGGGGTTCATTCATATTTCCCTCTTTGCTCTGTTTTTCTTTTTTTTAAATAAAAATTTACCAAACATTTGTGTTTGCATAAGTTTTTACAGTATTATTGGTTTGATAACCATATGTGTTTTTGTATTCATTCATTCATTTAACACTCACTCACATGATTCAAAGTGGGTGACTAAGAGAAAGGGAAATCTTTACATTTTTGTTTACTTTGCCACACTCCCACCAATCGCTTCCACTCCAATGCCCCTCTGACCACCCTTAATGATGGTACAGGCAGGACAAATGTTTGAACTGACCAGTGGGGTGGTAGCAAAGGCAACAAAACCATAAGCAAAGGGGGCACTAGGGGAGATGAAGTTGTAAATTAATAAAGATGATAATAAGGATAATAAGGTAATTACTGAATACAAGGAAAGGGGGAAGTCTTTACATTATTTTCTCACTCGCTACACTCTCCTCAACTGGTTTCACCCCACCCAAGCCTCATGCTAGGGGAGATGAAGTTGTAGAATAATAATGATGGTATCACTAATACTTATAACATTAATGATACTAAGGACAATAAGGTAAATTCTGAATACAAGGAAAAGGGTAATGATGGTACAGGCAGGACAAATGTATGAACCAACCAGTTTGGGGTAGCAGCAAGGGTAACAAACCAAAGGCAACAGGGGGCGCAGGGGAGATGAAGTTGTAAATTAATTAGTGGTGATATCAATAATACTTATAAAATCAATGATATTAAGGATGATAAGGTAAGTATTGACTACAAGGATAGGGGAAAATCTTTACATGTTGTTTCCTCGCTACTCTCTCACCAATTGGTTTCACTGCACCAAAGTCCCTATGACCACTCTAATGATGGTACAGGCAGGGCACATGTTTGAAACAAAATAGTGGGGGTAGTATCAAAGGCAACAAACCTTTAACAAAAGGGGGTTGGGGACATGGGGGATGAAGTTGTAAAATAATAATGGTGATATCGTTAATACTTATTTAATTAATTATACTTAGGATAAAAAGGGTAGAGTAGTGATATTAAAAATAATAATAATGTTAATGATAGTAATAATAATACTAATAATAATAATAATAATAATAATAATAAATAATAATAATAATAGTATAATAGATATGTGATTTTATTTACTAAAATGATAATCTTAGTTGTGGTGGTAGTTTAGCACAACAAGTTCATTTAAAGCAAACATTTCATAAATAGTACATTGGAGTGGGAGGAGTTAAATTTTCTTTTCTCCTTTTTTCTTTTCCCCCTTGTCTATAAGGGTGAAACCATCATATTGAAACAAATAAAACAAGCATTTATACTTCCACTATTCTTTACATGGATTTTCCATTTGTCTTTTGACCATATGTGATCTTTTTAATCATTACTCACCATTCACTCACAGTTTCTTCTTTCTTTCTCTCACTCATGTATACCAAAATTACCAAAATTAATAGAGTTGGTATACCATTTATACCAACTCTGGAAAGAGTTGTGATATTTTGTGCGTGAACATAAATGATATTAAGTGTGTGTTATATGTGCGGTGTTTGTATCTGGCTGAGTTTCTACATGTCCATATGAGCTGTCTATAGTAAGAAAGAGCTGTCAGTAGTTTTGTATGTGTGTCTTTTGCTGATTTTGGTATAATGTTGAGAAAGATTGCTTTATATATGTCAGGTTTGTTTGCCTGTGTGCGTTTGTATGAGGTGTTTGAGTGTTGCGCGTATGGCTGTGATTGTTGGACATGTATAATAAATGTGTTCCTCTGTCTCTGTTGTGTTATTTCTACATAGCTGACACTGTGATATTTGTTTGTAATTTGTATGCTTCTGTCTGTGTTGTCGGTGTCATATTGTATAACAGTCTATATGTGATCTCTCTAGCTTTTGGTGTTATGTGTTTGTTGTGTAGGTTTGAAAAGGTGCATGTGAAGTCAGACATGAAGTATTTGTGTCCTCTTTTAATCCTAAGTTTGAGTGATGGTGCTTGCTCTCTAACTAAATGTTTGTATATTTTGTGTGTTGTTTGCTGTATTAACTGTTCATGTCCTTGTATTGCCTGTATGCATGTCTGGTAGAATGTTGGCAGTGTTCCCTGGTAGTGTGCAGTTGCATTGTTAAGAGGTGTGAGGTGTTTTATGTTATGTGCTATATAATATAAGCTAATCTATGTTGTTCTGGGTGTCTGATGATTTTACCTATGTGACTGATTCTAAGTGACAGTATTTTTGTGTGGATGTCCTGTAGTGCCAATTCCCCCCTGTAGTTTGTCCTGTATGAGTGTTTTGTGATGTATGCTGTGTATTGTATTGGTGAAGATGAAGCGTCTGATTTGTATGTTTATGTCTGTGACGGTCTGTTTGGGAGGGTCTAGTACTGTCGCTAAGTATAATATTTTGGGTATTATGTATGTGTTGACTATTGTGCTTCTACCAAATATTGTGGATGTTTTGTACCTATACCTGTGTAACATGTCTGTGATCTGTTCAGTCAATGAGTGCCATGTCTGTTTGTGTGTTTTTGTGGGATCACATGGGAATGTGATCCCATACAGCTTCATGGTGTCTGTGTGTCTCAGGTCTGGAGGGAAATCAGACTTTTGTTTCCACTTTCCTAGTCCCATTATCTGTGATTTCTGTATATTTACTTTGGCTCCACTGCCTTTTCCAAAATGGGTAAAGGTGTGGAGTATGTTCCTTATTGAGATGTTGCTAGTGGGGAAGAAGGCAGTGTCATCTGCATAAGCGACAAGCTTCTGCTCTCCTATCCCATGTAGGAAGGTTCCTTTAATACTAGTGTCTTGTCTTATCTTTTCTAGTAAAGGCTCTAAGGTGAGCACAGTACAGTAGTGGTGATAAGGGACATCCCTGTCTTACAGATCTAGTGAGCCTGAAGCTATCTGTCAGTGAGTGGTTCACCAACACTTTGCTCTCAGGGTTTTTGTACAAGATCTGTATCCACTGCCTGTAGTACTCTCCTATGTTGCAGTGTTCTAGTGTCCTATGCAGGTAAGTATGGGAAATTCTGTCGAAAGCCTTCTCTTGATCCAAGGACAAGATGGAGGATGGACAATCTTTCCTATGTGTGTAGTTAATAATGTCTCTAATGAGGTGGTTGTGGTTGTGTATATTTCTGTCTTTGACACTGCACTGTTGGTCGGGGTGTATGAGTGTTGGCATGAAGGGTTTGAGTTTGTTGGTGAGTGATTTGGCGAGTATCTTGTAGTCTGTGTTGAGTAAGGAAATTGGTCTGTAGTTCTTCAGTTGTGTTTTGTCGGTGTTGTCTTTGCGTATGAGTGTGATGTAGGACATGTTACAGCTTTCAGGTAATTGTTGTTTGTCAAAGGCTTCCTGATAGACTTTGAGGAGAAGATTGCCTAGGATAGGAAAGAAATGTTGGTAGAATTCTACTGTCAAACCGTCTGGTCCTGGAGTTTTGTCTTTGTTTAGTGTGCTCAGTGTCCTGTGTTATGTCTGCCAGTGTCAGCTCTGTGTCCAGTGTTTCTCTGTCTGTGTCAGGTAATTTCTTTGTGTACTGTAGGAAGTTGTCTTGTATCTGTGTGTCTACTGCCTCTGCTGTGAATAGATGTTTGTAGTGTTGCTGGAAAGCGGTCCCTATGTGTGGTGTTTCTGTCTGCATGTTTCCCTGCATGTCTGATATTTGGCTTATTTGTCTCCTATGCTGTATATTCTGCTCTATTGCCATGTATTGTCTACTTGCTGACTCTTGTGTAATAGTGTTGAGCTTTGTTCTGAGAAGAGCACCCAAATATCTGTGTTGTTGGTGTTCTTCTAGTTGTGCTTCAAGTGTGTGTAAATGAAGTGCATCTCTGTCTGTCTGTTTTGTTAGTCGTATGGCTGTCTGTATAATGCGCTCCTGTCTTATTCTGTCTTTGTGAATCATTGTTGCTAAATGTTGTGTTCTGCTTCGTATCGTGCTTTTTAGCAAGTCCCAGTATTGTGTGATGTTCTCAGTCGGTATATTGTCTGTGTAAGTGTGTATGAGTTTTGTCATATATTGTACATATCCTGCGTGTTTCAGAAGTGTACAATTGAACTTCCAGTGTGGTGACCGTTTGTGCGGCTGCGTGTCTGTGCTGTTTGGGCTAATGTGTACAAGTATACCTCTGTGGTCTGTGAAGTCTAGTGTTTCTCGTAGGTGTTGGGTTTTTAATGATGTGGTGTGTTGCGGGTGTGTAGAATCTGTCTAATCTGGATGATCTGTTGTGTGCTTTGTTTGTGTATGTCGTTTCTCTGCTGTCGGGGTGTGTTTGCCTGAATGCGTCTGTGAGGTTGTGTGTGTCGATGATGTTTAGCAGTGTGTCTAGTTGATGTATGCTGTCCTTGCCGGTCCTTCTCAGCTGTGTTCTCACTTCACCTCCTACCACATCCATTCCTTCAAGAACACAGTTGAAATCACCGGCAAGAACAATATTTTGTCCCCTGTATGTCTGTGTTAATAAGTCGTCTAACTGTTCATAAAATAGTGGTTGATAATTGTAGTTTGGTGGTGCATGTATGTTAACAATAGCGTACGTGTGTGCTTCGTTTTTTACCTCAACTGTAGAAATCCTACCATGTGGGTCTCTGTGTGACCTAAAAATGGTCCATGTGTCAGAAATTTGTAGGATCGCTGTCCCTGACCCTGTGTTGTTTTCCGCCAAACTGAATGACGAATTTTTAATCCTAGCCGTGTTACCAATTCAGCTGCTTCAAACTCTGTTTGGATATTTGTTTCTTGTAATAACAGAAAATCCGGCTTGTATTTGTGTATGAGAGTGACTATTTGTTTTAATTTCATTCTCATACCACGAATATTTAAACTAATTAACCATAAATCGTCAGCCATTTTAAAAATTAAAATAAAACAACATGGTGGTTAAGTTTAAGTGATTACCGTTATCTTTCCTGAGGTAATTTAATTCTGGGTTGCGTCTTCGGGTTTGATGGTATGTTTGTAGTTTCCGTTTTCCTCGTGGTCTTCGTCGGTGTCTTCGTCAGTGTTTATAAAAAGTGGTCCTTCGTTGTCGCTGTTTTCGTCCTGCTTTGTAGCAGCTTTCTTGTATGGTTTGGAAGGAGAAGGGGAAGATCTTCCTTCCTCTTCTCTCATGTCTTTGTTTCCTGAGGAATTTCTCCTCTCTGCCCGCTGTCTTTTTCTGCCGTAGTGGACGGTTTGGAAATCTTCGTCGTTGGTTTCTTGTGAAATTGTTTTTGCTTGAGTTTCTGTGTCTGTCTCCGTGGTCACCGGTCCGCTAGCTACCTCGACGTCATCTTGGGCGGCGTTGTCCTCGTCTGGCCTCGTGGCTTCTTTTGGGCCGGCTGTCTCTGCGACATCTTGTTTTTTGTTGTTCGAAATTGTTTGAGGTGTTCCCCCGAGTGAGGGGAAATCTTCTTGTGATCTTTCAGTTGGTTGTGTGATATTGATATTGTCTTTCTTCTGTCTTCGGCTCGGGCATTTGTTGGCCCAGTGTGAGTCCAGGCCGCATGTAGGGCATTCGGTGCGACGACCCACTATTGTGAACATAATACGGTGGTCTCCTGTGATTTTCCCAGGAGCCGTAATCTTGGCGTAATGAGGTATTGGTTTTTTCGGGGTGCAAAGAACTCCCCATTTTCCGCCACCGTACTTAATGCGGAATACTTCCGCATTTTCGTCACCAATTGTCTGTTTTACGATGAACTTGACTCCCTCTGGAGGAATCGTGTTGGGGAGCCAATGAATCGTCACACGTTCTCGTTCCTTTTCGAAGTGTTCAATCGACACCTCGA
This sequence comes from Cepaea nemoralis, assembly GCA_014155875.1. Taxonomy (NCBI): domain Eukaryota; kingdom Metazoa; phylum Mollusca; class Gastropoda; order Stylommatophora; family Helicidae; genus Cepaea; species Cepaea nemoralis. The sequence goes on along the minus strand of JACEFZ010027048.1, from coordinate 86,351 downwards.
GTCCCTCGGTCGGCAGTTTTATATTTTTGCCATGCAGGCTTTTGTAAACTGCCACATGGGCAGCTTGGGTCAGATTTACAAACCACCGCGTGGGTGTCTCATATCTGTAGATGTCTGCTGCTACTCCGCCAGCAGGCGGTGGCTGTGCCTGTGGTGGCTTCATTTGAGTTGACTGTAGTTGCGTAGTTTTTGCTGCATTTAGAACTAAAAATTCATGAGATATCAAGAAAAAATGGAAAACTGGGTTATAAATTTTCACTTTTATATAATATATCCATAATATTTACAAAATTTCTAATTAAATGTCAATGATTTTATAAAATTACAATGAAATTTATCCTTTCCATATAAAAATATATAAAATGTATAATAATTAAATAAAACTTTTACAAAACTTTATATTAAATTATAAATATATTAAATTTTGAGTTATTTCCCTATATATAAGTTATGTTGTTATGTCCCTTACAATTACTTTACTTGGATGTTTCTTTATATGTGTAGTGTTATTCCGGGCTCCTCCGTGACACTTCGTCTAGCCAGGGGTCAGCCATGTAATCAGCCTTTACCCTCTTTGGACAACGATCAACTTCAAATTAATATCTCGTGTGGGTGAAACCGTGGTCAGTCGCTATTTGTGGCTGTTTCAGTCACATGATTATTATATAAAGTGAGCCAGGGATGGATCCTAATATAACTTCTCTTTGAGGTTAAACGGGGTAGGGGTAGTCGCATAATAGAAATCGAAATCGAAAGCCACCATCAGAGGCGGTCATACGAATGACACAGATGGGCATTGGGACGTCCCCTGGGGAAACCGCGAGCTCTTATTAAAACAAACAAAACATATTCGTTAAACCAAAGTATCGAGGTTGATTTTAAAATGGACATGGGCTCCGGGTCGACCTAGCCTAAATTAAGTACGAGGAAATACTTGGAGACGTACCGGTAGACCGTATCAGCCATCGAGTGCCGATTGGTCTATAAGCACAGTCGGCTAGCACTATATACCCAAATTCTCTGTGGTAAGAGGCAAAGAAAAAAGTGCCTGGGGAAAAGAAAATGGCCGATGTAAAGGAGAGCTTGGCATATGACACCACAACCTCAAGTCTGAGAATGGAGGTGGAGGCGGTTACTGCAGCCTTCCGCTGGTTGGAGAACAAAAAGTATACACATGTTGTGATTGTAAATGATTCACAATGCATGCTGGCAAAGGTGAAGACTGGCATGCTTCGTGCAGAATGGCCTTGCATCGATTCAAAGAGAGATTCCACACTCTGGTGTGGTTGGGTTTGAACAGGCAGACAGATTGGCTGGTGTCGCATCTTTAAGGAGTGATTTGATGCACGATAAGGCAGATGTGGTGAAGACACTCTTAGATAGACTATCATGGTCTAGAGAGAATGTGGCACCAAGGAGTGGTCAGAGGATCTAGTCGACAGTCGTAATTAAGAGGCAAAGCAAGACGGACGTTTAATTAGATTGCAACAGGCACCGCTAGTATTGGAACACTCAACATACTACAGTGGAATGCCGAAGGAGTTTCTAACAAGAAAGTCTCCCTAACAAATCGTCTTCATAAAGATAGAATAGATGTTGCATGCATTCAAGAGACACCTCAACGCCAATCGCAGATTCTCAGTCAGCGGATATCAGGCCACACGTTTCCACCGCGAAGGTCACAAAGGAGGAATTCTAATACTTACACGAAAGACAATACCTTGCAGTGAAGTATCTGTGACTTCTGACAACCACACGGAAATTATGAGTGTTTATATAATGATAAATGACGTGAAAATAAGAATTTACAATCTTTATACCCCAGCAGATAAGAAGCTTATACTTTCAAACATCAAAATAACTGACACAAACTGCATTATTGTCTGAGAGTTTAATAAAATAATATTATAATAATATAATAATAATAATATAATATATTTTAATAATTTCAAAAATGCACTTGGAGCGCACCGTCAGCGCGCGATAATTTACTCTATGCTCGTGGTTGTCACCAGGACAGCAAGCCGCCCAGGTGATGAGGACAGGGCTTTTGATCTGCGCTAGTATCTCCTTCACTCACTATAGTGTGTAGATGGGGTGTCCTATGGTACCACGGCAGTGACCACCGCCCTTGCAGCATATTGGTGGAGAAAGGCAGAACCAGGCAGCACAATTCAACTGTCAAGACTTTCTAGTATGGCAGTACAGTTGGTTGTACTCACCACATCTGAGTAAAATAAGGCGCGACAAGCGCAGAAAGATTCAAGGCAGAAAAAAAAGCTTTTCAAAAGCTGGGAGTAGCCATCTTGGTGGAATTTTGAGGTGGAGAAGACCTGGATGGATAAGCGTAGTGCTGTAAGGAAATTGCAAAACGCCAAGAAGACCAGAGTTGTCCATCCTAGTCTCTGCATGCACTTAGAAATAGATATGCACACAAAAGTAAGCTATTTCAAAAAATCTGGTTACGGTGGTTAAAAGTGAAAAATGGGCAGAGGTATGTCAAAGAGTAAGCACAGACAAATTTATAGAGATGATGGTGTGCGCGTGACAACAGACAAAGAGAAAGGGGAGGCGTTTCTCCAGAGATCTTTAGAGCAGACCAATCATAATGATGCGGACACCAGGGATGCAGTTAGAGAGCAGCTATCTGGCGCCAAGAAGAATATGCAGTATGAAGACATCATACGGGTGGAAGATGTTAAACACATTTTGAAAAAGGCAAAAGACACGGCATCAGGGCCCGATGGCGTCAGGTATGGCCACATGAAGGGTTTGAGCGAAGCAGACCTGGAGGAGATGACCGACTGCTTTAACCAGAGCATTAGGACAGCATCAGTACCGCAGGATTGGGTGCACAGCTATCTCATCCCTCTCCCAAAACCATTCAAGAATCAGTCAAAGCTTAGCGGCTTTAGGATCATCACCCTTCAAAATACATTTGGGAAGGTTTTAGAGAAGATAGTCGCTGTCAAGCTGCAAGAGTTTTTGGAAAGCGGGAAGCTTCTTCCAAGAGGCCTGGGGAGCTACAGGTCCAGGAAAAGATACCGTGGTCAAATGCAGCCACTTTTGCCTTTGATGTTTATGAGGGGTTCCAGAGTAGACAGGAAACGATGGCGGTAGGCGCTTGATCTCGAGGATGCGTACAATAGAGTTCGATATGATATTTTGATGACCGCACTGATGGAGAAGGGGGTCAATCCCTGGTTGGTGAACTGGATAGCAGCCGTCCTGCACTCTCGTTGGGTTGCTCTCCGTCTGGTCGCATGGACCTCAGAGCCACATATGTTAACCCCGGGACTGCCACAGGGATCTGCAGTCTCACCGGTGCTCTTTAATGTGTATACGAGCAAGATTGCAAACCTAGAAGCACCAAGGGTTGGAAGAATACTAACATTTGCAGATGATATTCTTGCATATAGGCAGGGGAGAGATAGGGAGCAAACAGCCCAGGAGTTACAGGCGACAGTAGATAAAGTGATTGACTGGTGCACAGAAATGAGTGCTGTCATCCACCCGGAAAAGGCGGCTGTTTTGTGGTGCTCTCTGGACAACAGGATTGTAAGAGCTGATGTCCCAAGCCTCGCGATAGATGGTAGAAATGTCAGCAGAGAGAACAAACTGAAGTATCTGGGGATCACATTTGACAGGAGCCTATCCTTCAAGGACCATGTTGAGACGGTCGTGACAAGATCTCAAAAGGGACTCAATGCACTTAAAACTATGGCTGCAATGGAAATAGAGCAGAGAATGCTTTTCACACTATACCAGCACTTGATCCTCTCAGTAATTGATTATGGATTAGGTCTGCTCACTGTCTCAGAGAGTCAGCTGGTGAAGTTAGAGCGCATACAGAACGAAGCTATGCGGGTCATTCTGGGATGCACTAGAGACACCCCAGTAGTGTGTATGCGTTACATCCTTGGTCTGCCGACTGTTGCTGGTAGGCTCAAGGTGATGCAGGCGAAGGCATACCTCAGAGTAGCTGCAGACACAGACCACCCACTGCATGAGGCGCTGGACGCAGTTAAGGGTCAGCGACTGATAAGAGGGAAATCATGGATGGCTCAGGCGGAGGATACGATCAGACAGGTGTGCCCCTTGGAGAACATTAGGCGTGGAGAGGAGTGGGTCAGAGTGCCAGCGGAGCAGTCAGACTTGTGCAGAGTTATAATCACATTAAGCCGGGAGTGCAGGGAGTGGCCAGCAGGGGCCACGGAAGTGGAAATCCAGCAACTAATTCAGGACAATGCTCACTCGAGTGATGTGATTATCTACACAGATGGTTCGGTGTCAAGAGGTGAGAGAAGTGGCTGGGGGTTCATAGCCAAAGCTAATGGTCGATGTTTGGGGCAGGAGAGCCTGGCATATGATACCACAACATCCAGCTTAAGAATGGAAGTGGAGGCAGTCACTGCGGCTCTCCGCTGGATGGAGAATACGACACACACACACACACACACATCGTGATTGTAACTGACTCAGAAAGCATGCTGACGAGGGTGAGGACGGGCAGACTTCGTGCGGAGTGGCTTGCTTCACTTCGGAGGTCACGGGTGACAAGCATCGCCTGGATCTTTTCTCCGGGGCATGCCGGTGTGCTGGGAAATGAACAGGCGGACAGATTGGCTGGCTCTGCAGAACGTGGTGGAGTATTGATACATGACGTGGTTGCGGCCTTGTGGAAGCACGTGCACACTTCGGAGGAGCAAATGGATAACCATGGTCTGGCAAGAATGAGACAACGAGAAGTGACGAAGGGATCTGGCCGACGCTCAACGCTCAGAGTGCCACTGGTACTATTAGTGTTGGAACTCTTCGCTGGCTGCTGAGGATGGGGACGGAGCACTTATGGGAATGCCCCGAATGCTGTGATGTCGATTCCTAAATCAATCAATCAATCAATAAATCAATCAATCAATCAATCAATCAATGTCCTTGTCCAACAACACATAGGAATGGGGTAGATCCCTACTCAAACAAGAATGTCACTCCTTTGTTCACAAGACTAGCAAATTACTGTTATAGGTCACTTGACCCCGTTCAGGCTTCAGTAAGGATCACAACTGTAGATTCACACCATAGTTGACATGTCGTATACAATGTGTCCCATTACGACCCAGCCGGGCCAGAAACATAATAAACTGGCCATTGTCGTGACTAGTAAACAGTGTTCACTCTCCTCAACACAATTGGAACGAATGTTCTTGCATGTTCCACAAGTCACTAAAGTTTGCCTGTAAATTTGCTTCGAAATTCACCAGAACCTTACTGGCATGAATCAGTAGACGTATCAGTCCTAGATCTTACCTGGATCTCTTGACTAACCCTCGTCGGATTCGTCACGGCAGTTTCAGCTTAGACTCACCATGATCTAAACTTACAAGTTCTTTCAGTGGTGACTCAGGCAGATTCGATTGACCGCTCCCAGTATTGCCTCAAACACCTGGTCGGGCACTGGAGTGAGCTGGTCCCACAGAGCTTATGGTGTAACTCTCTCGAATCTCCATCAAATATATAACAGATCCTGAATCATGGAGGGTGGTGTGAGTACTCAGCCACAACTAGGACTAACTGGCATCTCAACCATGACACAAGCATCAGAGGCATATACATATATCATATATGTTATGTTATATAAGATCATCAACATCATAGATCAACTCTTAACTACAAGGTACAGGCATGAGAGTGCAAGAGAAAGCTACAATACGCTAGTGTATAGGCAAGTAACTCGTCTGGGCCACAGATAGCCCGATAGCACCAGAGTAGACTGTTTGACTCTGTTAAAGGCTCCGACTACCTGATGTTCCACTCCTGTTTCTTCACCAACCACAACCCTACAATACACCTATTTATCTTTCAGTGTAGCGGTTACATTATCTAGGAGGTGTCCAGCCGGACATATCCTCCTCACTCACAACTCAATAACTAATTAATCAGTTAACCCATTGATCAATTAATTATCCTAACTCATTAATGACTATCTCACATTAATAAATTATCTACATGAATTGCTAAAATTAATTAACGAACTCAAACAAAGCCATAGCTTTCTCGTCCTGGGATCTCTGTCCCAGAACAGGTTTGACCTTTATTACTTGACCTTCACCCATGCCGGTCACGTCTGTGCAGGTGTATCACAGATATGGTTACAATCCACCAAGTAATCTTCCCCACAGCTGCTGTGGCAAAAGAGAACCTTGTTCCGTGGCGAGTTAGGCCACGTCATCCATTTTAGAGTGGCATCCAGCCCCTCATCCACTAAATCTCCAGTCCCCCCTCAAATGCTGCCTAAATGGCTTGGATATAACTACACTTCCTAGTGGTTAAGTTATCCCATCAACAGAGTCAGGGTTATAGAAGAGAAGAACTGTAGAGACAGACAATGTTCTGTTCGAAGTTCGGTTCGTCATTAACGCAAAGTCTTCGATTATAGAGAGTCGCATCGCTCTCGGTTGGGTATGTTAATTCAACCATCGTTACGCTCAATCACTTTGGTCGGATAGGCAAATCAATAGTCGGTCGTACCGGCCGCACATTATACACACGATCAGGCACGCAGATTCCCTCAGCCGTACAGCCAAATAACCAGTCGGTCTGACAGACCCAATAAGCACGATCAGGCATGCCTATTCACTTATGCGGGTAGCATATAAACTAGTAATGATCTAAGAAATCCACCGGTAATTCCTATCTACCTCTATCAAATAAATATAAGAGATTTCTACATAAAGGTGGAATAGCACTGGTATCTTTACTCAGGAAATACTTACCTTCATGTCCCAATGAAAACAAAAACACCTTGATTCCAGGAATTAAGAAACCCCACTTACTTAAGGCATACATTATAGCATTTACTAGCTAAGAAGGCAACACATTACTGGCTAGCTCAAGTTAATAACTTATCACTAGTACTGCCTTTAGCATCACACACCGTCCTAAGAATGCCTTCACTAAACAAGATAGTTAACACACTGGCTTCGTTGCTATTAAATTACCCAAACCTACTTACACATAGGAGTGATAACATCATCATACATTTCCCTAACAATGCATATAATGTTAATATAACACATTTAATTATATCTGCTAAAATAACATCAATCTTACACTGCTAATCAGATGTAACACATTAAACATGCCTGATGTTTACGAGCACACAGCGATTCCTAGCCGATCGATAGCTGCTACTTAGAAATGCAGACACGCGCTAGGAAAATTTACTCACTTCGCGGAGACAATTATTATATGTTCAGCGCTTAAGGTATTTTGACTGGCCGGCGTTTTTTTACCAACCGCAGCTAACTAATATTGTAGAAAGACAATACCTTAGATTCTCAATCACCACATTCCTTGACTGCAGTTGTCCCGCTTGGCTGACGGTAGTAAAGACATCAAATTTCGAGCAGCCAGTGAATCGCGGCTGTCTTTGACAAAATCTGAAAGGCGACTAACCGCGGATAGCTCAGTGCGCAGTCACAATTACATCTTGGGCCTAGTGAATCCCATGGGTCACAGGAGAAATTCAGAATCCCGTGGTCCCCGAGGTAATTGTGTGTCCTCCGTGACAACAACATCACGTACGCACATTGCCTATTCCCTTCTAGGATATTCTAGAAGTCACTCGAACTCTCCCTAATGATGATGCCATGGACTAATTTAACCGGGGATTTCCCTAGCTGTGGTCCCAATCTCAAGGGAGACAATTCGGCTTATCCCGACCAAAGGGAAATAATGCAAAGTACGGACAGATTCTAGTCCGTTTCGTCACAGGCTTTTAGGTACAAACTCCAACACACACAAATATTGCGAATATCGTTGTGTCCCTTGCAAGCCAAAATCAAGTCTTACATTATGTAATTTTAAAGTTAGTTGCATATCCTTTACAGGACGGTTGCAGTCAACACCAGCATTTTGTGCTGTTGCTGATGTTTTGGCAAGTTTACGTTCAGTAGTTTGCCATTGCTTTCTGAACAACGGGCATCCATACTATTTCGTAACATACCAGCGCAACGCTGTCTGCTGCCATATCACGCGCAGCTGTGTTTCGAACGTGGCTATGCGGGGTCACGAACAGCGTCCGTAAACCATTCGCCACGGAGAGCAGCTTCTGTTATGATACCGAGTTATATATGACAATTTTACATTTCTGTAGTGATAAAAAGAACTATTTCCGCCCTTTGTCGTCTACATTAATTCTTAAACCTTTCAGCGTCAATCATGGAAGGATTTGAATGACGAAGACCCGATTTATTGCCTGCCATATTTCGCTGCATATCGTCAGGTACATACTGCAGAAATCACACAACACAAAATAAAGTAATAAAAGAAATACTTCATATTCGCTTAGTAATTTCAATTGTCTACCACGGTAATTTTAAACTGACTTTCACGTCTTTCTGTTTGGACAAAGCTGGCCTATGCAGATTAATCGTGATGGCTTCTGAGACCTTCATTTGAGTTTCGTGCACGGAAGTTTTAATTTACTCTATTATTCCGTAAATAAATTGATAGCGTGGCTTGTCACTTGCTCTCTGTTTGCTGTCCAAATAGTCAGTACAGTTGTGACCGGTAGAATGATGTCGATTGCGGCTGGAGGAGGAGTGTTGGGGTGATGCATGGGGCCTGTGCTTTTGTGTGGATGTTGGCCATGGACAGTGAGCAGAGGGGCTCGGGTATATCTGGTGGCTGTGGAGGTGTGGTTTCTGGGGAGAGTGCAAGAGGTGCCGTGGACGGACGGGGCGACCGAAGACAGCGTCCCAGAGGAGACGGGTGTAGGCCGTAGGCTGATTGGGGAGATTGGACGTAGACGGTCACAATTCTTTGGACACGTTGTGAGAAGAAGTGGATTGGAGAACTTGAAATGGCTGGCGAGATTGGGGTCAGGGGGGGGGGCAGAGAAATGGGTACCAGGGTGGCTTGGCCACGTAGTATGGTGGAGACAAGGACATAGCTGATCCACGACTCTTGAGATCGTGCGAGATAGCGAAACATGACCACCCATGCTTATCGGCATGGCACGAAATTATGATGATGACTGTTTTGAGTATTCTTGATGGGTAACATTCTGTAGAAGAAAGTAACTCTTGTTATTTCACGAACTAATATAATTACAGGCAGGGCTAAAGTAACTGTGTGTGTGTTTAAGGGAAATAATAATGAGTAGATTTTTTTTTTTGGTCACTCGCTCGCTTTAAACTCAAGCGTTGTCCGTGCACACTATTTATAGTAGTGATGGACTGAATTTTGCGTGTAGATTAGCTTTCCCTATTAACAGTGTCCCTCGCCAACAGGCGAACCCACAGTGATTTCAGAGGTACTTGTAATTTACGTCCCCAAGTCAAGGACGACAGGTCAACATTTTAGTCCAGCTGTCCAGTGCAGGGGCACCTAACCTCGGCATCAGCACACCGGATGTTTAAGAACACGCGTTCTTACCCATTTGGCCATGCTGACTTGCATGAGTCGAAGTAATGCATCCATCCATCATGTGCCATGCCGGTAAGCGTGGGCGGTCATGTTCTGCCATCTCACTCGATCACCAGAGTCGTGGATCAGCTCCGTGTTTCTGTCTCGACCATGCCACAAGGCAAAGCCATCCAGGTATTTGCTTCTCGGTCTTCCCCTTGGTCTGTTCCCTTCGATCTTGCCAGTTGTCACCAAGTTCTCCAATTCATTTCTTCTCATAACACGCCAAAATAATTGTGACCGTCTACGTCTAATGTTTCTAATCAGTTTACGATCTTCATTTGTTTCTTAAAGGACTTGTTCATTGGTCTTTCAGGCTGTCCGTGGTATTCTTTGCATTTTCCTCAGAAACCACATTTCTACAGCCATCAGATGATTTTCAGCCTGACTGCTCATTGTCCAAGCTTCACATCCATATAAAAGTACAGGTTCTATGTAGCACCTCAACACTCTTTTTCTCGTTTCAATTGACATCTTCTTATTGGTCAGTATGTTTTTTATCTTGCTAAAGGCTACTTTTGCCATGGCGATTCTTGTTCTAATCTCTTCAAGGCATCTCCCATCAGATGTTATTACTGTTCCGAGATAATTGTACCTATTCACTTGTTGAAGAATATTCCCATTTACTTGTATATTACATTGTGGTATTTCGTTCTTCCTAGTGACGACCATAATCTGTGTCTTTTTACAATTTAATTCTAACCCTAGTTGTTCACTGTGTGTAACAACCGCATCTACTAATTTTGCAGGTCCTGTTCATTGTCTGCAATCAAGACTGTATCATCTGCATATCTAATGTTATTGATGCATCGTCCCCCAGTGTTGATTCCTTCCATATCTTCAATATTTCTGAAAATACTTTTCACTGTACAGGGAAAACAGATCTGGAGACATTACACATCCTGTCTCACACCTCTCTTAATAGGCTGATATTGGCTTACTTCATTATCAACTCTTATGGCAGCTTGTTGTTTCCAATATATGTTTTTTACAAGTCTAAGGTCTTTTCCATCAATCTGTAGATCCTCAAGCATCCTTATCATGTTGACATGTCTCACTTGATCGAAAACCTTTGTGTAGTCAATAAAGCAAAGGTGTAGATTTTTGTTTATTTCTATAGAACGTTCGATTACGGTTCTCAGTATATACACAGCATTTACTGTACCCTTGCCTTCTACAAAACCACGTTGTTCTTCTCCTATTTCAGGTTGTATTTTCCTCCTAACTCTTTGCATGCTAATTCTTAGCAAAATCATCGTGATGTGACTCATTATACTAAATGTTCGATGTTGATCACATTCAAAGGCTCCTGATTTCTTTGGGATTGCAATAAATACAGAATTACATAACTCCTGAGGTATATTTCCAGTATCATATATTGTATTAAGCAGACTGGTAACTTTATCTAAAGCATTAATCGTGTACATTGTAACAGTATTGTTACAATGCAATATTTCTGGTATCAGGAGGTTAGGTTTTCCCATAAAACGAATGCCAGCCAACAAGCACCGATTGGTCACCACCCTGACGTAAAGAAAACTGCGAAATACGTAAGGTGGTAACTATAACACGTTTGGGGGTAGTCATGATTTGGGAGGCCATCTGGAAGGTACGAATATAGAATTGTGTTAGGATACCATCTGAAAATATATATATATATTATCATCAATGAAGGGCAATCCGTTTATAATTTCGGCTTCAACCAGAAGAATGAAGAAGGTGTATAATAAGGGATAAGCCTTATGGCGTTGCGAATTGTACATTATAATTAAGAAAGGAGAGAAGCTTCGGACAACCCGTAACCTGATCTTATATTCTGTATCCAGCGCGTTGTGATACAATATTAAACTTGAGGTGAAGCATTTTTGTATCACCCTGACTGTCGGCAATCCGCGAGAAGAAAAAAGACCTTTAAAAATTTAAATAAAGCAAACTCAAGAAGCAAAACCCCGGGATGTTCTGTACGCAATTTCGTTTTTTTGGGTTGGCATTTTTTTTATGAATTATTTTAGAATCAAGCAGTCGCGGCACAATCGACAAAGTACTAACGGAAAGAAAAAACAAACCTACCTACGACACTAATTGGCCTCGAATACGTTGCACCTCTAGCCAGTAATGATCGGCTGACTAAATCGCATGTGACAACAGTGGTAGACTCCGTTTTTGTGCATTTGATGATATTCCATGTGTTGGTTGCAACAAAATTCAACAAGAATTCATAAAACTCAAAAATTGCAGAAATGTGGGGCAAAAATGAAGGACCGTCTTATTCGTTTTTGCTGGCTTTATTCTTTTTTCTTCATAAGCAGTTACAAATTGGGACGCAGATGGTGTTTCCAAGGCACCAGGGCCAGGTTGTATACTGGCCAAGACCTATTGACGCGTCCTCGTCGAGCGTCCTGGGCAACAGGTCCCTTCGGGGTCCTGGCTAAAGTCAGTAGGATCGCCGATTCCTCCGAAGTCGGGAGTGTCTGCTGTACGGCGAGGAACCACCAGTCTGCACACCAATAAGCCAGACATGGAAAACGGATACTCACGAACCTCAGGACCTACGTATTTTTTCCCCCCAAAACGTCTCGTCATACCTGGATTTTACTCTGTGCTTTTTAGTGCGTCTCTCATTACTATTTTCTATCGCACTGCATTACTTTTACTATTTCATTCCATGCTTGAGCTTACCATGTCAATCCGACCGTCACCTATGTAACTTCTATAACAGTCACTCTGTTATACCAGACACAGGGGGAAATTTTTTTTATAGAAGACTACGTGGATAAAAAAAAAAAAAAGGGCCCCCACCGGATCTTGAAACCCCAGACCCCGCATCGAGGCGGACACATACCTCACACGGTGAATTGGAGCGAATGGGGTATGTGATCTTTGGGCCCTTTTGGGTAAGATGATCACAGGACACACAGGGGGGTGCAGACCTAATGGGGTGTTTTGCCCCCTGGGGGAACCGAGAGCCCCTTTTTAACAAAAAAACCAATGTGTCATTGTGATGACGCCTCAGCTGGTGCCATGGACGGATCAGGTGCATATAGGTCCGCTCTTTTTCACTTTCGAAAGTAGGAGGGATGTACTTTGATCTGGGATAGATTTTTTTTTTTAAAATTTTCAATCCCTTACAGGACGTTGCAGTCAACACCAGCATGTTTTCAGCTGCTGTTGATGTACTAGGTAAGTTTACTTTCAGTAGTTTGCCATTGCTTTCCTGAACGAGCGGCTCCCATACCAACACGTTATAACACAATGCGACACGGTCTGCTGCACAAAATCGGTCGCAGCTGAGTTTCGAACTCCTTGTAAGCTGCTCACGAACCGCGTTCGCAAGCCTGTGGTCACGGAGAGCTTTGATCTGGGACTGATTACCAAAAAGATTATTGGCCTTTTTAAAAAGGCCTGACAAAAATTATATGCAAAAAGTACTGTAGAAATTTGCATTGAAAGATAACAAATAATTTATGAGATGTAAGGAAAAAGTAAAGAAATGGGTTATAAATTAACAAGTTTGTAAAATATTGCCATAATATTTATAAGATTTCTATAAATTTTTAAAAACTATATAATATTTTTTATGAAGTTAATTTTTCCCTTTGGAAGACGCATAAAATTATATTAAAATTTTAGAAAATTACAAAATTCTTTATATCACATAATAAAAATAATACATAAAGAATTAGTTCCTTGCAATAACTTATGTTGTTATACCCTTAGTTAGTCAGTAATATTCATTCTCATTGCACATCGAACCATTCAGTCCATATGTGTCGGATCCCCTCCTCAGTAAAACCTGCAGCGTTAGCGGCTAACAACATTCTGTGTTGGGTTTTTCAATCTTCTTTGGTTCCTGCGTAGTGTTCTTTTTTGGCCACACCTCTTTTTAAACCCATTCAGCGCCCAGGGTTAATATATCGAAAAAATGACCCCCATTTGGGCAGAAGGAAAAAATATCGCCTTACTAGGGTCATTGTGTTATTTGTGTTGTTCACAGTATATTCTGTGCCTCAGTGAACGGAAATGTACATTATAATATTTGTTCATTGATTGTCTACCAGTATGGTCCAAACTTACGTTTTGATTGGCCTGAATCAGTTAATTGATGTTCTCAGCAGTCTGATCATGGTTGTAGATTCGCAGTCATCACTTGGTTCTCGCAAAAGTCTCGTAGAGCATTCAGAATGTCCGTCTGGTCCATGTCGCGTCCGCCCTCCACATTAGCCTTACCCGCGAGCTTGTCAGCCCGCTCATTTCCTTGTACCCCCCCCGGCCAAAACGTGGGCGGTCATGTTCTGCCATCTCACTCGATCACCAGAGTCGTGGATCAGCTCCGTGTTTCTGTCTCGACCATGCCACAAGGCCAAGCCATCCAGGTACTTGCTTCTAGGTCTTCCCCTTGGTCTGTTCCCCTCGATCTTACCAGTTGTCACCAAGTTCTCCAAATCATTTCTTCTCATAACATGCCAAAAAATTGTGACTGTCTACGTCTAATGTCTCTAATCAGTTTACGATCTTCATTTGTTTCTTGAAGGACTTGTTCATTGGTCTTTCTGCTGTCCATGTATTCTTTGCATTTTCCTCAGAAACCACATTTCTACAGCCATCAGATGTTTTTCAGCCTGACTGCTCATTGTCCAAGCTTCACATCCATATAAAGAGTACAGGTTCTATGTAGCATCTCAACACTCTTTTTCTCGTTTCAATTGACATCTTTTTATTGGTCAGTATGTTTTTCATCTTGCTAAAGGCTACTTTTGCCATGGCGATTCTTGTTCTAATCTCTTCAAGGCATCTCCCATCAGATGTTATTACTGTTCCGAGATAATTGTACCTATTCACTTGTTGAAGAATATTCCCTTTTACTTGTATATTACATTGTGGTATTTCGTTCTTCCTAGTGACGACCATAATCTGTGTCTTTTTACAATTTAATTCAACCCTAGTTGTTCACTGTGTGTAACAACCGCATCTACTAATTTTGCAGGTCCTGTTCATTGTCTGCAATCAAGACTGTATCATCTGCATATCTAATGTTATTGATGCATCGTCCCCCAATGTTGATTCCTTCCATATCTTCAATATTTCTGAAAATACTTTCACTGTACAGGGAAAACAGATCTGGAGACATTACACATCCTGTCTCACACCTCTCTTAATAGGCTGATATTGGCTTACTTCATTATCAACTCTTATGGCAGCTTGTTGTTTCCAATATATGTTTTTTACAAGTCTAAGGTCTTTTCAATCAATCTGTAGATCCTCAAGCATCCTTATCATGTTGACATGTCTCACTTTATCGAAAGCCTTTGTGTAGTCAATAAAGCAAAGGTGTAGATCTTTGTTTATTTCTATAGAACGTTCGATTACGGTTCTCAGTATATACACAGCATTTACTGTACCCTTGCCTTCTACAAAACCACGTTGTTCTTCTCCTATTTCAGGTTGTATTTTCCTCCTAACTCTTTGCATGCTAATTCTTAGCAAAATCATCGTGATGTGACTCATTATACTAAATTGTTCGATGTTGATCACATTCAAAGGCTCCTGATTTCTTTGGGATTGCAATAAATACAGAATTACATAACTCCTGAGGTATATTTCCAGTATCATATATTGTATTAAGCAGACTGGTAACTTTATCTAAAGCATTAATCGTGTACATTGTAACAGTATTGTTACAATGCAGCTATTTCCTGGTATCAGGAGGTTAGGTTTTCCCATAAAACGAAGTGCCAGCCAACAAGCACCGATTGGTCACCACCCTGACGTAAAGAAAACTGCGAAATACGTAAGGTGGTAACTATAACACGTTTGGGGGTAGTCATGATTTGGGAGGCCATCTGGAAGGTACGAATATAGAATTGTGTTAGGATACCATCTGAAAATATATATATATATTATCATCAATGAAGGGCAATCCGGTTATAATTTCGGCATCAACCAGAAGAATGAAGAAGATGTATAATAAAAGATAAGCCTTATGGCGTTGCGAATTGTACATTATAAGTAAGAGAGGAGAGAAGCTTCGGACAACCCGTAACCTGATCTTATATTCAGTAAACAGCGCGTTTTGATACAATATTAAACTTGAGGTGAAGCATTTTTGTATCACCCTGACTGTCGGCAATCCCGCGAGAAGAAAAAAGACCTTTAAGAATTAAATAAAGCAAACTCAAGAAGCGAAACCAGGATGTCTCTGTACGCAATTTCGTTTTGTTGGTTTGGCATTTGTATTTATGAATTATGTTAGATTCAAGCAGTCGCGGCACAATCGACGAAGTACCTAACGGCAAGAAGCCAAACCTACCTACGACACTAATTGGCCTCTGAAATACGTTGCACCTCTCTGAGCCAGTAATAATCGGCTGACTAATTTCGCACTGTGACAATTGTGGTAGACTTCGTTGTTATGCGTTTGATGATATTCCATGTGTTGGTTGCAACAAAATTCAACAAGAATTCATAAAACTCATAAATTGCAGAAATGTAGGCACAAATGAAGGACTTCGTCTTATTCAGATTTTGCTGGTTCTTTATTCTTTTTCTTCATAGAGCAGTTACAAATTGGGACGCAGATGTGTTTCCAAGACACCAGGGCCAGGTCATATACTGGCCAAGACCTTTTGACGCGTCCTCGTCGAGCGTCCTGGGCAACAGGTCCCAACTGGCTAAAGTCAGTAGGATCGCCGATTCCTCCGAAGTCGGAGAGTGTCTGCCTGTACGGCGAGGAACCACCAGTTTGCACACCAATAAGCCAGACATGGGACAACGGATACTCACGCAAACCTCAGGACCTACGTATTTGTTCCCCCAAAACGTCTCGTCATACCTGGATTTTACTTTGGTGCTTTTTAGTGTGTCTCTCATTACTATTTTCTATCGCACTGCATTACTTTTACTATTTCACTTCCATGCTTGAGCTTTACCATGTCAATCCACGACCATCACCTATGTAACTTCTATAACAATCACTCTGTTATACCAGAAACCTGGGGAATTTTTGTTACTAGAAGACTACATGAAAAAAAAAAAAAACCGGTCCTCACCGGACCTTGAACATGAGACCCCCAGCATCCAGGCGGACACCATACCTCGAGACGGTGAATATTAGAGCGAATGATGGGTAATGTGATCTTGGCCTTTTGGCTAAGATGATCACAGGACACACAGTGGCGTGCAGACCTAATGGGGTGTTTTGGGCCCCTGGGGGAACCGAGAGCCTTTATTAACTAACAATAGGCCAGTGTGTCATTGTGATGACTGCCTCAGCTGGTGCCCATGGACGGATCAGGTGCATATAGGTCCGCTCTTATTCACTGTCGTCATGTAGGAGATGTACTTTGATCTGGGACATATTTTTTTTTAAATGTTGCATATCCCTTACAGGACGTTGCAGTCAACACCAGCATTTTTTCAGCTGCTGTTGATGTACTAGGTAAGTTTTACTTTCAGTAGTTTGCCATTGCTTTCTGAACGAGCGGCTCCCATACCAACACGTTATAACACAACGCGACACGGTCTGCTGCACAAATCGGTCGCAGCTGAGTTTCGAACTCCTTGTAAGCTGCTCACGAACCGCGTTCGCAAGCCTGTGGTCACGGAGAGCTTTGATCTGGGACTGATTACCAAACGATTATTGGCCTTTATAAAAAGGCCTGACAAAAATTATATGCAAAAAGTACTGTAGAAATTTGCATTGAAAATAACAAATAATTTTATGAATGTAGAAAAAGTAAAGCAATGGGTTATAATTTAACAAGTTTGTAAAATATTGCATAATTTTATAAGATTTCTATAAATTTCTAAAAACTATTATAATATTTTCTATGAAGTTAATTTTCCTTAGGAAGACGCATAAAAATTATATTAAAATTTGAGAAAATTACTACAAATTCTTTATATCACATAATAAAATATACATCAGAAGTTAGTTCCCTTGCAATAACTTATGTTGTTATATCCCTTAGTTAGTCAGTATATATATCATTCTCATTGCACATCGAACCCTTCAGGGTCCATAAGTGCTCGGATCCCCTCCTCAGTAAATCCTTGCAGCTGGTAACGCGGCTAACGACACCAGTTCTGTGTTGGTTTATCAATCTTCTTTGGCTTCCTGCGTAGTGTTCTTGTTTGGCCACACCTCTTTTAACCGAGTCAGCGCCCAGGGTTAATATATCGAAAAATATGACCTCCCATTTGGACAGAAGGAAAAAATATCGCCATACTAGGGTCATTGTGTTATTCGTGTTGTTTCACAGTATCTTCCGTGCTCAGTGAACGGAAATGTACATTATAATATTTGTTCATTTGATTGTCTACCATGTATGGTCCAAACTTACGTTTTGTTTGGCACTGAATCAGTTAATTTGCTGTTCTCGCAGTCTGAACATAGGTTGTAGATTCGCAGTCATCACTTGGTTCTCGCAAAAGTCTCGTAGAGCATTCAGAATGTCCGTCTGGTCCATGTCGCGTCCGCCCTCCACATTAGCCTTACCCGCGAGCTTGTCAGCCCGCTCATTTCCTTGTACTCCCGCATGCCCTGGCACGAAGATGAAACTAATCTTTGCCAGCCGAGACCGCTCCAGATACAGCAACCACTATCTTCGTATCTACCCCGTCTCTATCCTCTTGAGCATGCTCATTGAGTCGCTAAGGAAACATGCCCTAGTGAATGTCTGTGTCTCGAGCCATGCTATTGCTTTACTTACTGCCTTGAATTCCATAGTCAGGCTACTTGTGTTCTCCACAAAAGCACCGTTGTCCGCCTTCACAATTCTCCCTCCGGCCCGCTCCGTGAGGGCTCATGAGCTTCTCACATGTCTGACGACCGACCCATCTGTATAAATGAACGTAAAATCACCGTCCAACGAATTCTAGAAAATCAACGCTTGTACTTCCGCTTCCACAGCAGCCGGGTTTTCTTGTCTGCATTTTCTGTCTACTTGGATGCAAACTGAAAAGGACGTACATAAATATGTTGGCACTTGTACCCACTCCTCGCCAGGTTCTAAGTCCTCCAGTAAACACACCTGTTGAAGAATGTCTTTGGCTTGACAAATCTACGACCTTCCTATTTTAACCTGCTGCCCTTCACCGTCCTAATTTCACTATGCAGTGGATGTTGTGTGTTTGCGTTAACTCTGAGGTAGGCACGTGCTCTGCAAATTTGTAGTCTGTCTTAAATGGTTAGAAAATCAAGAAGGTAGCGCATCGCCCTGCATGCTGTATCTCTTGTACATCCAAGAATAATGCGCATAGCTTATTTTTGTATCATTTCCATCCTTTCTATCTGCTTACGGCTGAGAATCAGGATCGCCATCGCATACTCAAAAACAGAATTGACCAGCCCCTCATATAAGAGGCATAGATGGCGCTGCTCACAGTTTGCTGCTGCCATCACCCGCATCGCAGCCAAACACCGCTTGGCCTTTGTTATCATCTGGTCTATGTGCTCATTATAAGCAAGGTTTCGATAAAAACGTATCCTCAGGTAATTCATTGCCTGCGTTATTTACACAGTTTCTGAACACAGATTAACAGTTGGTGTTAGCGAGTTGACAATATTATTTTTCAAAGAGAACCATGTCACTGTTGCCTTAGTTGGGTTGACCATTGCCCCAGCTTCAGCACACCAAGCACTTATGAGACTGAGTTCGGTTTGCAGTTCCACAGCAGTTACCCTGACGATACACTAAAACATCATCGGCATATGACATTGTCCCCCCCCCCCCCCCCCCCAGTCCAGTGATCTGCTTCCCGGTTATTCTCACAGTGTAGGTGTTGAACAGCACCGGAGATAATGGTGATCCCTGTTGTAGGCCAGCATATATTGTTGTTGGTTCCGAAGTCCAACTGCCACGTCTAAAAAGTATTTTCCGATCCCTGTGGTAGGCCAGGATATATTGCTGTTGGTTCCGAAGTCCAACTGCCACATCTAAAAACTATTTTCCGTTGGAAGAGGGTGCATCGATCCAACTAAGGAGGAACTGACTTATCTTGAGTTCAAGAAGCTGAAGCATTAAAAAATCAAATGGTACTCTGTTTTACGCATCCTCAAGATCAATCGCTGCAGCAAAGGTTTCAATTCCTGAGTGGAAACCTTCATAAACATCATGGGCAAAAACTGCTGCATTGGCCCAGGTTTCTCTTTTGAGAAGGTACCCTCCCAGGGTAGGTGGGAAAACACCTTGCTTCTCTAGCTGGCTTGATATTTTTCTGACATTTAACTTCTCTATCAGCTTGCCTATTGTATTCTGCAAGGTATTACTCGATATCCCTGAATTTTTGTGTGGTCTTTGCCAGGCTTCGGAAAGGAAATCAGATAGTTATGTAACCACTCCTCCTTATGCTAGCACTCACTATACTGTTGTTGTACATGTCTGCTAGTTTCTCTAGCTCATTGTCGGTACACCTATTGATGTCGTCATATCTTCTGCCATCTGGCTCTGGAGCGCTCTTTTTTATTCCGCCGAAGCAAAGCCTTGATTACTTTCACTGTCACTGGGTCTTCATCCGAAATGTTCTAGGCGTTACACCTATCTGAGGTGACCTCCTTGGCCTCTCATGTCTGCCTAGTTGCTCTGCTCTTGATAGCGCTCGAAGAGGGCTTTGCCCTTGTTCTCAGTAGTCCTCTGCCAGATGAGGTCAGCATCTTGGAAGTCAGAAATTCTCTTATTCTTGACTACCCCACTCATGTTTTTATGTAGTCTGTATGCTAGAACAGTTTCACTGACTTGTCTGTGTTTACTCTTTGATATACCTCTGCCCATATTTCACTTTTAACCACCGTAATCAGATTTTTTGAAGTAGCTTACTTCTGTATGCATATCTCTTTCTAAATGCATGCAGAGACTAGGATGAGGAACTCTGTTCTTCTTGGCGTTTTGACATTTCCTTACAGTACTACGCTTATTCATCCAGGTCTTCTCCACCTCAAAATTCCACCAAGAATCGACGCTCAGATGAAAGGCGAGACGGACATATAATCAGATTGCTACTGGAACTATTAGTGTTGGAAATCTTCACTGGCTGCTGAGGATAGGGACGGAGCGCATATAGGAATGTCCCGAATGCTGTGATGTCGGTTCCTAAATCAATCAATCAATCAATTCCACCAAGATGGCTGCTCCCAGCTTTTTTTCTTGCCTTAAAACTTACTGCGCTTGTCGTGCTTTATTTGACTTGTGCTGCCTGGTTCTACCTTTCTCCATCAATTTGCTGCATGGGCGGTGGTCGCTGCCGTGGTGTCCTAGGACACCTCATCTACACACTGTCATGATTTCACTGTGTAATCAACCAGATAATGAACAATACAGACGTCATATTTATGGCCTGTGTGCAAAGCTACATTGTTTTTTAACCGGGACAGAAAACAATAAAGTCGGAATGCACAGCTGCAGTTGTTACCAGTTAGATCAAAGACACCGCTAAACCTGGGGAAGTCTCCAGCATCAAACCGGAAAAATCGTCTCTTGACATTCCCCACAAGACGGAAATTGGAGGCATATGTTGAAAAAAGGGGGAGGCGACTGTGCATGGATTGTCCAAAATGAGAGATAATCTACTCTTGTGACATTGATTAAACCCAAGGAAGAGAAATTTATTCAGACATGGATAATCTACCTTGAACCACTTTTGTTAACATCAAAAGAACGTCACCGTGGCACTCAAGGCTGTTGGGTAAAAACATGCTTGTTTCGCAAGTAGTGTAACTCTGAGGATTGACTTGCAAGGGAACCTAGTTTGTCACGTGCAGTGGATTTAAAAAATAATCTACCGTGTGCGGAAATTAATTAGATTTAATTGACACGTGGCCTGTTATGGCAAAATGTGATGTAGATTTCGAAGACATGCTGTGTTGTGCTTACGGTATTGTAGAGTAGAGTATATTTAAGCCTAGTGAAATAATAAAGCATTAAAGCCTCGGTAAAACTTGCTAGGGAGTAATGAAAGAATTAGCTGCTGCTAGTGAGAATTGATGTTAGTGGGGTGATAATTGGGGAAGATTGGGGATGGGGAGAAGGGATCTCCTGAGTCTGCTGGGGGTCTACACTTTACCTTTTTCTCTGTCCTGATCTTAACCCACTGCAGACCGGAGTGAAGAACTCCTATGCCCTGACAGAGTTGGTTCACTGTCATGTATCTGAGTGAGGCGGACACAACCCCCCCCCCAATGGAGGTCAGGGACAGTTGCTATCACCAAATGTGTTGTTCTCTCGTTGACAGTTCCTTTAGGTCACTCAAGTCACTGAGAATGGAGACCTTGGTGCAGGCAGTTGGTCAACATCTTTTGCACTTAGCCCATGATAAAAAGGGTTTACGGGAACAAGCATAAGAGGGATTATCAACGTCACACATTAACAGAATACAAGAAATTGTTTGTCTCTGCCCATTTTGGAGGAAGACCAATCGTCAAATTAATGTTTCAAACATCACTTGGGAACAGAATAGTAGAAAGGTGAATTTCTTTTACACCACCTGGGAAAAGACCAGTGGGCAGTATGTTTTACACGACCGGTGAACAAACAAAGAGATACAGTTATTCCCCATCACATGGGAATAAATCAGTATAAACTGATTAGGAAGTTAGTATAACAATGGTCTGCTGTGAACAGTAGACACTTGATACAGGAAGTACATTTATTTCAAAGAACAGTAGTTTCGTGTCCTCACTAGACAAAAGTGTTATAAGTATAAGAACAAATTAGACATATATTAACTGTGTGATCCAGACGGATAATTAGGGTCGACTGTGACTAGTATTCTTTTGAGTGATCAAACAGCCACCGTGGTGGAAATCTACATCTAGCAGGATGGACACATACCCTGGTGAGGTCATCGTGGAATGAATGAGGATATGGTGTGATCCTTTCTGGGATGATAGGGCTGGACTCTTCAGCTACCTGGTCTATGTCCGCACCCAATAGAAATATTCGACACACACACATTCTACACTTTACACACACACCACACACTTCTCACACCTATACTCTTGGTTTAATAAATTATTTTGTATTTATTTGTTAAAGCTTGAGTTGTGGAGTATGTTATGTTGGGGAAAAGTGAGAGGGGGCATGATACAAGGTGAGTGAGAGTAAGAAAAAGGTGTTTGCAGACCGACGGAGTTTTGTAGACGGAGTCTGGTGGTTTCTCTAGGACAATAATATTGGGGTAATAAAATGTAGTGTTGATTCCCACACTCCAGGGACACACGAAAGTAAGTAAGGAAGACTTACGACACACTGTAGTGAGTGAAGGAGAAACCAGCGCCAGATCAATAGCACTGTCCTCATCACCTGGGCGGCTTGCTGTCCTGGTGACACAGCCACTGTTGATACAAACCAGGTCAATGGTTCAACTGCAGTCTCGAGCTCATCCCCATGTGTGTTGAGGAAAATGTTTCCCCATGATCTACCTTTATATTTATTATTGAAATCGCCGAAAATTTGACATTTTTTTCGTGACCTAATATGTCACTTAAGCATTGCCACTTTCTGGGAATCCACACTCGCGTTACGGGCATAAACATTAATCAACACGAATGGTGACCGGACTGACTCTAACCGCCTGTATTTGTATGTTACCATTGTCCCAACTGGACATGCCACCATACTGTCGCGATTGAGAACGCCATTCCCAGATGTTGCCTGATGTAGAAACATTTGAAGCCCTGCCATTTGGTCTCCTGAGTACTACAATGTCATTCCTGTAAACCAGGTTTTCGAGAATAGGGCCTCGTTGTTTCACGCTGGCGCAGTTCCAGTATAGAATACGAGTATTCATGTTGCATTTAAGTCTAAAAACGTCGCAAACCAACTCGTATGCCTTGTCGCTTGCGGCCACCACGTTGGTCTCGTCGCCTTGTTTTGTTGACTGCCGTCCGCACGTAACACACAAATTGTTCCGCCATGTTGAAAAGATTGAACACCACAGAACCACCCCACACTGCGAAAATGCACTCAAGGATTGCTTCGCTCAATGCACGAAACTCAGTAGCGTTGGCGCAGATCTTGAGAAGAAACTCCTGGTTTTACATCCTGGCACAAAAATTACACGTAGGAGATGAAAGTATCCATCTCCCACCAGAAAAAGGGAACGGTCACAAAAACAAACAACCGTCCTTCGACATCTTGACCGGAAGTTGTTATGTCCCTTACCATTATTTTACTTAGATGTTCCTTTACATGTGTAGTTTATTTCGGCCGGCTCCGTGGTGCCATTAGTGAGTGCAAACAAAAATTACGTCATATTTTTCTTATGCCTTGAATTCCATAGTCAGGCTACTTGTGTTCTCCACAAAAGCACCGTTGTCCGCCTTCACAATTCTCCCTCCGGCCCGCGCCGTGAAGGCCCATGAGCTTCTCACATGTCGGACGACCTACCCATCTGTGTAAATGAACGTAAAATCACCGTCCAACGAATTCTAGAAAATCAACGCTTGTACTTCCGCTTCCATAGCAGCCGGGTTTTCTTATCTGCATTTTCTGTCTACTTGGATGCAAACTGAAAAGGACGTACATAAATATGTTGGCACTTGTACCCACTCCTCGCCAGGTTCTAAGTCCTCCAGTAAACACACCTGTTGAAGAATGTCTTTGGCTTGACTAATCTACGACCTTCCTATTTTAACCTGCTGCCCTTCACCGTCCTAATTTCACTATGCAGTGGATGTTGTGTGTTTGCGTTAACTCTGAGGTAGGCATGTGCCCTGAAAATTTGTAGTCTGTCTTAAATGGTTAGAAAATCAAGAAGGTAGCGCATCGCCCTGCATGCTGTATCTCTTGTACATCCAAGAATAATGCGCATAGCTTCGTTTTGTATCATTTCCATCCTTTCTATCTGCTTACGGCTGAGAATCAGAATCGCCATCGCATACTCAAAAACAGAATTGACCAGCCCCTCATATAAGATGCATAGATGGCGCTGCTCACAGTTTGCTGCTGCCATCACAGGCATCGCAGCCAAACACCGCTTGGCCTTTGTTATCATCTGGTCTATGTGCTCATTATAAGCAAGGTTTCGATAAAAACGTATCCTCAGGTAATTCATTGCCTTCGTTATTTACACAGTCTCTGAACACAGATTAACAGTTGGTGTTGGCGAGTTAACAATATTATTTTTCAAAGAGAACCATGTCACTGTTGCCTTAGTTGGGTTGACCATTGCCCCAGCTTTAGCACACCAAGCACTTATGCGACTGAGTTCGGTTTGCAGTTCCACAGCAGTTACCCTGACGATACACTAAAACATCATCGGCATATGACATTGTCCCTCCCCCCCCCCCCCCCAGTCCAGTGATCTGCTTCCCGGTGATTCTCACAGTGCAGGCGTTGAACAGCACCGGAGATAATGGTGATCCCTGTTGTAGGCCAGCATATATTGTTGTTGGTTCCGAAGTCCAACTGCCACGTCTAAAAAATATTTTCCGATCCCTGTGGTAGGCCAGGATATATTGCTGTTGGTTCCGAAGTCCAACTGCCACATCTAAAAACTATTTTCCGTTGGAAGAGGGCTGCATCGATCCAACTAAGGAGGAACTGATTTATCTTGAGTTCAAGAAGCTGGAGCATTAAAAAATCAAATGGTACTCTGCTGTACGCATCCTCAAGATCAATCGCTGCAGCAAAGGTTTCAATTCCTAAGTGGAAACCTTCATAAACATCATGGGCAAAAACTGCTGCATTGGCCCAGGTTTCTCTATGAGAAGGTACCCTCCCAGGGTAGGTGGGAAAACACCTTGCTTCTCTAACTGGCTTGATATTTTTCTGACATTTAACTTCTCTATCAGCTTGCCTATTGTATTCTGCAATGTATTACTCGATATCCCTGAATTTTTGTGTGGTCTTTGCCAGGCTTCGGCAAGAAAATCAGATAGTTATGTAACCACTCCTCCTTGATGCTAGCACTCCCTATACTGTTGTTGTACATGTCTGCTAGTTTCTCTAGCTCGTTGTCGGTACACCTATTGATGTCGTCATATCTTGTGCCATCTGGATCTGGAGCGCTCTTTTTTGATCGTCGAAGCAAAGCCTTGATTACTTTCACTGTCACTGGGTCTTCATCCGAAATATTCTAGGCGTTACACCTATCTGAGGTGACCTCCTTGGCCTCTCATGTCTGCCTAGTTGATCTGCTCTTGATAGCGTTCGAAGAGGGCTTTGCCCTTGTTCTCAGTAGTCCTCTGCCAGATGAGGTCGGCATCTTGGAAGTCAGAAATTCTCTTATTCTTGACTACCCCACTCATGTTTGTATGTAGTCTGTATGCTAGAACAGTTTCACTGTCTTGTCTGTGCTTACTCTTTGATATACCTCTGCCCATTTTTCACTTTTAACCACCGTAATCAGATTTTTTGAAGTAGCTTACTTTTGTATGCATATCTCTTTCTAAATGCATGCAGAGACTAGGAAGGGCAACTCTGTTCTTCTTGGCGTTTTGACATTTCCTTACAGTACTACGCTTATCCATCCAGGTCTTCTCCACCTCAAAATTCCACCTAGAATCTACGCTCAGATGAAAGGCGAGACGGACATATAATCAGATTGCTACTGGAACTATTAGTGTTGAAACTCTTCGCTGGCTGCTGAGGATGGGGACGGAGCGCTTATAGGAATGTCCCGAATGCTGTGATGTCGGTTCCTAAATCAATCAATCAATCAATTCCACCAAGATGGCTGCTCCCAGCTTTTTTTCTTGCCTTAAAACTTACTGCGCTTGTCGTGCCTTATTTGACTTGTGCTGCCTGGTTCTACCTTTCTCCACCAATTTGCTGCAAGGGCGGTGGTCGCTGCCGTGGTGTCCTAGGACACCTCATCTACACACTGTCATGATTTCACTGTGTATCAACCAGATAATGACAATACAGACGGTCATATTTATGGCCTGTGTGCAAAGCTACATTTGTTTTTTAACCGGGACAGAAAAACAATAAAGTCGGAATGCACAGCTGCAGTTGTTTACCAGTTAGATCAAAGACACCGCTAACCTGGGGAAGTCTCCAGCATCAAACAGGAAAATCGTCTTTGACAGTCCCCACAAGACGGGAAATTGTAGGCATATGTTGAAAAAAGGGGGAGGCGACTTGTGCATGGATTGTCCAAAAGGAGAGATAATCTACTCTTGTGACATTGATTAAACCCAAGGAAGAGAATTTATTCAGACATGGATAATCTGCCCTTGAACCACTTTTGTTAACATCAAAAGAACGTCACGTGGCCACTCAAGGCTGTTGGGTAAAAACATGCTTTGTTTACAAGTAGTGTAACTCTGAGGATTGACTTGCACGGACGTGTTTGTCACTGCAGTGGATTTAAAAAATATCTACCGTGTGCGGAAATTAATTAGATTTAATTGTACACGTGCCTGTTATGGCAAAATGTGGATGTGATTTCGAAGACACTGCTGTGTTGTGCTTAAGGTATTGTAGAGAGTATATTTAAGCCTAGTTAATATAAGCAGTAGCCTCGGTAAAACTTGCTAGAGTAATGAATAGAATTAGCTCTGCTAGTGAGAATTGTGTAGTGGGGTGATATTGGGGAAGATTGGGGATGGGGAGAAGGGATCTCCAGTGAGGTCTGCTGGGGGTCTACACTTTACATTTTTCTCTGTCCTGATCTTAACCCACTGCAGACCGGAGTGAAGAACTCCTATGCCCATGACAGAGTTGGTTCACTGTCATGTATCTGAGTGAGGCGGACACACCCCCCCCCCCCCAATGGAGGTCAGGGACAGTTGCTATCACCAAATGTGTTGTTCTCTCGTTGACAGGTTCCTTTAGGTCACTCAAGTCACTGAGAATGGAGACCTTGGTGCAGGCAGTTGGTCAACATCTTTTGCACTTAGCCCATGATAAAAAGGGTTTACGGGAACAAGCATAAGAGGGATTATCAAACGTCACACATTAACAGAATACAAGAAATTGTTTTCTCTGCACCATTTTGGAGGAAGACCAATCGTCAAATTAATGTTTCAAACATCACTTGGGAACAGAATAGTAGAAAGTGAATTTCTTTTACACCACCTGGGAAAAGACCAGTGGGCAGTATGTTTTACACGACAGGTGAACAAACAAAGAGATACAGTTATTCCCCATCACATGGGAATAAATCAGTATAAACTGATTAGGAAGTTAGTATAA
Organism: Cepaea nemoralis; assembly: GCA_014155875.1. NCBI lineage: Eukaryota > Metazoa > Mollusca > Gastropoda > Stylommatophora > Helicidae > Cepaea > Cepaea nemoralis. Next base: position 58,749 of record JACEFZ010027048.1, on the reverse strand, counting down.
CAATGGTCTTGTGAACAGTAGACACTTGAGACAGGAAGTACATTTATTTCAAAGAACAGTATGTTCGTGTCCTCACTAGACAAAGGTGTTATAAGTATAAGAACAAATTAGACATATATTAACTGTGTGATCCAGACAGGATTTAGGGTCGGACTGTGACTAGTTCTTTTGAGTGATCAAACAGCCACCGGTGGAAATCTACATCTAGCAGGATGGACACATACCTGGGTGAGGTCATCGTGGAATGAATGAGGATATGGTGTGATCCTTTCTGGGATGATAGGGCTGGACTCTTCAGCTACCTGGTCTATGTCCGCACCCAATAGAAATATTCGACACACATTCTACACTTTACACACACACACACACTTCTCACACCTATACTCTTGGTTTAATAAATTATTTTGTATTTATTTGTTAAAGCTTGAGTTGTGGAGTATGTTATGTTGGGGAAAAGTGAGAGGGGGCATGATACAAGGGTGAGTGAGAGTAAGAAAAAGGTGTTTGCAGACCGACGGAGTTTTGTGGACGGAGTCTGGTGGTTTCTCTAGGACAATAATATTGGGGTAATAAAAATGTAGTGTTGATTCCCCACACTCCAGGGACAACACGAAAGTAAGTAAGGAAGACTTACGACACACACTGTAGTGAGTGAAGGAGAAACCAGCGCCAGATCAATAGCACTGTCCTCATCACCTGGGCGGCTTGCTGTCCTGGTGACACAGCCACTGTTGATACAAACCAGGTCAATGGTTTCAACTGCAGTCTCGAGCTCATCCCCATGTGTGTTGGAGGAAATGTTTCCCCATGATCTACCTTTATATTTATTATTGAAATCGCCAGAAAATTTGACATTTTTTTCGTGACCTAATATGTCACTTAAGCATTGCCACTTCTGGGAATCCACACTCGCGTTACGGGCATAAACATTAATCAACACGAATGGTGGACCGGACTGAACTCTAACCGCCTGTATTTGTATGTTACCATTGTCCCAACTGGACATGCCACCATACTGTCGCGATTGAGAATCGCCATTCCCAGATGTTGCCTGATGTAGAAACATTTGAAGCCTGCCATTTGGTCTCCTGGAGTACTACAATGTCATTCCTGTAAACCAGGTTTTCGAGAATAGGGCCTCGTTGTTTCACGCTGGCGCAGTTCCAGTATAGAATACGAGTATTCATGTTGCATTTAAGTCTAAAACGTCGCAAACCAACTCGTATGCCTTGTCGCTTGCGGCCACCACGTTGGTCTCGTCGCCTTGTTTTGTTGACTGCCGTCCGCACGTAACACACAAATTGTTCCGCCATGTTGAAAAGATTGAACACCACAGAACCACCCACACTGCGAAAATGCACTCAAGGATTGCTTCGCTCAATGCACGAAACTCAGTAGCGTTGGCGCAGATCTTGAGAAGAAACTCCTGGTTTTACATCCTGGCACAAAAATTACACGTAGGAGATGAAAGTATCCATCTCCCACCAGAAAAAGGGAACGGTCACAAAAACAAACAACCGTCCTTCGACATCTTGACCGGAAGTTGTTATGTCCCTTACCATTATTTTACTTAGATGTTCCTTTACATGTGTAGTTTATTTCGGCCGGCTCCGTGGTGCCATATAGTGAGTGCAAACAAAAATTACGTCATATAGATTAGAGAGAAATCATCGGCGCCAAATTACGAGAGAAACTAAGGGACGCGTTGGTAACAACAAAAACGTCACAGAGCGATTAGTACAACAACTGGAGACTTGCGGGGACATGGAACCAAGTAGGCAGTGCAAATTTTAAGAGTGAAACATTGGCGTGGCTATGGATCAGAGTTGGCATAAAGACTAGTGGCTGGAGTTATAATAGCAGTGACGAACATGCTACAAGATATTGCCACAAAAGTAACGAACCTGCAGGCAGAGAAACTAGGCAGATTGTACTTAAAGCGGCGAGACGAACACTGAGTGAATGGACAGTAGGTCGTCTGCGGCGAATAGAAACCAGGTTTGTCTTCTTCTTCTTCTTCTTCTTCTTCTTCTTCTTCTTCTTCTTCTTCTTCTTCTTCTTCTTCTTCTTCTTCTTCTTCTTCTTCTTCTTCTTCTTCTTCTTCTTCTTCTTCTTCTTCTTCTTCTTCAGCATTCCGAGCCATTGAGGTTCTTTGCTGCAAATACAATCTGTCTCCATTCGTCTCTCTGGTGGACCTTCTCTTGCCAGTCGTTGATTCCAAGTGCTTGTAGGTCTGTATGTATATTATCTCTCCACCGCCTTCTTGGTCTACCTCGGGGTCTACTGTCATTTATTTCTTGAGTGTAAGCGAGTTTTGTTTCCCTATTATCTTCCATTCTTTCTATATGCCCCAGCCATTGTAGTCTATTAGCCTTCATGATACCAGTGATTAGCGGGGACTTAAACAAATCATAAATGTCTTTGTTACTTCTTCTTTTCCACTCTCCACTTTGTGTATCCCTAATGGGTCCAAAGATGCGTCTTAAAATTTTGTTCTCAAAGGTTTGTAACAAGGCTTCGTCTCCTTTCGTTGTACTCCAGGTTTCAGAGCCATACAGCACAACTGGTCTGATCAGTGTTTTGTATATTGTGATTTTGGTGTTACGAGATAGCGCCTTTGATTTTAGTAGATGTTGTAGTGCATAGAATATCTTATTTCCAGAGTTGATTCTAGTTTGTATTTCTTCCCTTATGATGTTGGAGCAGTTGAAGATTGTACCCAGGTATTTGTATGTTTCCGTTCTTTTAATGGTCATATTATCTATTTGTATGTGGCCAGAGGTTTTAGCCATTCCGTCTCTTGAAATTACCATATATTCTGTCTTATCTTGGTTGATAACCAGCCCCATCTGTTGGGCTTTTTCCTTTAAGTGAGTCAATATTTCTAATGTCTTTTGTTCACTTTGCCCTATAATATCTATATCATCTGCATAACCAAGCAGCTTGGATGTTCCTCCAATATCACATTCCTCCTTTACCTTCCTTACAACTTTCTCTAGAGCCAGATTGAAGAGTAGCGGCGATAGTGCATCACCCTGTTTCAAGCCAGATGTTATTTGGAAGGGGTCTGATTTCCTGCCTTTATATGTTACTATATTATAAGTATCTTCCATGCATAGTTTGGTCATGTTAATTAACTTCCTTGGTATTCCAAATTCCTGCATAACATTCCATAGACTATTCCTATGGACACTATCATAAGCCTTTTTAAAATCCACAAAAATGTTATGGAGATCTCTTTTATATTCCCAATGTTTCTCGGTTATTTGTCGTAAGATAAATATCTGATCTATTGTTGATCTGTTTTGTCTAAAACCCGCCTGGTAGTCACCTAATATGTCTTCTGAATATGGTTTTAGTCTATTTAGTAATACTGAGGATAGTATCTTATAGTTTGTGGACAGTAGTGATATTCCTCTATAATTTCCACATTGGAACTTGTCTCCTTTCTTCTATTCATACATATTCATGTGAAATGTACTTAAGCCCCGCCTGTTGTCACAGGCTCTTAAGGAATATTGAATTGTAGTGTAACGAAGCAACAGGTGTACGTTGGAATAAATAAGCAGGGTTATTTATTTTTCAAAGCCCAGAGTCTACTTCATCCATCATGTTCAGAGTTACGGCTCCAATTTTTCTTGTTGTACAGTTCTTTGAGCCAGAAGGAATAAGATGCATACCGTTGGATTGTTGGAGTTATTATGTTTATTAACATCACCATTATCCTCAACCAGCAGTTTGGGAAGTGGAGAGCTCGTATTCAGGGAATGCCAGCAACTTTCAGCCATTAGCCACTAAAAATTCACATGCCAAAACATCAGCACACCCCAAAGTCAAAAATATAATTGTGTAAATCCTGTGCTTATTCAGTTACCTGAGGATTTATATTGTGTCTGCCACCACGCATCCATTTTACTGTCGGGACATATACATACACTTCTTGGACATTATTTTTGGAGCATTTTGATACCTATATTGACATACAGCAGTTTGGCACGTGGCACTTCATCTGGCCAGGGGTCAGCCATGTAATCATCCTTTACCCTCTTTGGACAACGATCACCTCAAATTAATATGCCGTATGGGTGAAACCGTGGTCAGTCGCTATTTGTGGCTGTTTCAGTCACATGATTCTTAATGTGAGCCAGGGATGGATCCTAATATAACTTCTCTTGGAGGTTGAACGGGGTAGGAGTAGTCGCATAACAGAAATCGAAATCGAAAGCCACCAGCAGATGCGGTCATACGAATGACACAGATGGGCTTTGGGACGTCCCCTGGGGAAACCGCGAGCTCTTATTAAAACAAACAAAACATATTCGTTAAACCAAAGTATCGAGGTTGATTTTAAAATTGACATGGGCTCCGGGTCGACCTAGCCTAAATAAAGTACGAGAAAATACCTGGAGACGTAACGGTAGGGGGTGTGATATTGACCGTATCAGCCATCGAGTGCCGATTGGTCTATAAACACACCGGGCGAACACTATATACCCGTTTTTGTGCGCCGTGCATTCGCACTGCGAGCGCTATCAAGACAAGTCGCCTGAACAAATCAAGCAGCCTGATACGGGGGGACATGGCACGTTTCAAGAACAGCAAAAGACACGCTGTATCCAAGATGTGCAGCGTGAGAGCCGACAAGAAGAACGTGGCGAGCCTACCTGCGAGCTGCGACAAAGAACCTGAACTACAGCTACTTCTGAAGTCACTACGAGGGAGACAGTCAACACTCCACCACAGACAAGAGCCAAATCTACTGAGAAGCAGAGGGAGGAGAAAGACACCAGAGTCGGAAACACCGACTCACTGACAAGCAAGTGGGTTGTCAATCGTATCCAAGTGGAGCTATCAGACGAAGAAATCATGAAGCAGCTTCGAGAAGAGAATCTCTACATTCGATTCTTGAAGGCGGAGCGGCTCCTCATCTACTCTAAGATTTCTACAACATTGGCGGTGGTGACGTCAGAGGGCAGCAAGATGCCGATCACAGTATCAATCAACAAGAGAATGCAGCAGCCAGAGAGATTCATCCCAAGGATCAACCAATGTTCCAGATGTCAGAGGGCCGGCCGGCCACAGCAGAACAACATGCCGCAGTAAGACGGAAATCTGCCGGTACTGCAGCCTTCAAGGAATGTCCGCTGGCCAAGCTGGACACAGACTTCCGAACACCCAACAACAAACGAAAGTGCGTCAACTGCCTGGGCAAGCATGGAGCAAGATTATTTGGGCAGTCCGTACCTGCAACGACACAGAGACGAGTTAAAGTTTGCCATCAACACAAAGACACCATACAACGAAGCAAGGCGGAGGTGTGAGACAGCCCCAAGCATTTCACATGCGGAGAAAGCTCAACTGCAAGACCAGATAGATGAGCTAAAGAAGCAAATCAAGCCGCTTCAACCACCGGCACCGACCAACGACAATGAAAAGCTGCTTGCTGAAATAAAGTAGATCCAGCAAAACATCAAGAAAGAAGTGGAATATATGGCCGGGATGAAGAAAGAAAACAAAGAAATTCTACGCACCATTAAAGCGGAGATAGAGCTGCTGAAAGCTGAAATGAAAGTAATCAGAAAGAAACCAACAGAAGCTATGCAAGAGAACGCAGACAAGCCGCAAGATGAATGCCTGCAAAAGACCGAACCAGAACCGCAAGCAGAATAACCACCCGGACTCTCCCTGGAAGAGTGCCTAGAATCGATAAAATTGGAAGAACGCAGGCAGAAGGCGCTGGGATGAAAGAGAAAAGAAGAAGCCCAAGAAACTCAGGAGAACGGTAGTATACCCAGATAGAATTACTGACTTCAAGGGTGGACCCGGCTACACGTACTATATAGAAGACGGAGAGATGATCCCATGGCTGACCGGGGAGGAAGAAATCGAAAGGCAACAGCAACTCAAACTTGACAGTGAAAACAGGCAAAAGGAAGAAAATGAAAACATCGAAAAGCTGCTACAGAAAATACACAAAAATTGAGGCAAAAAGACCACATGAAAAGTCCTTATAAGGCCTGCAACCAGAAGAGCCAGAAACTACCACTAACAACAGAAACCACCAGGAGACGGGCACAAAGGACAGCCGCTACAAAACCCCCAGCTGACGTCATAGACACAAATCAACATAACAAGTCCGAGATAGGTCTCACTCGTAAGCGCGCACAAGACAAGAATTAGGGTGAATAAACCCACAAAAACCCCGGACCTCAACAATAACCACAGCTGAAGAGACAGGTTGAACGAGACCGAATTTAGATTTTTTGTTTTGAAAACTGGAATTGGAATTGGAACTATATACCCAATGCTCTATGTTAAGAGGCAAAGATAAAAGTGCCTGGGGATTCATAGCGAAAGAAAATGGCCGATGTTTAGTAAAGGAGAGCTTGGCATATGACACAACCTCAAGTCTGAGAATGGAGGTGGAGGTGGTTACAGCAGCCTTCCGCTGGTTGGAGAACAAAGAGTATACACATGTTGTGATTGTAAATGATTCACAATGCATGCTAGTAAAGGTGAAGACTGGCATGCTTGGTGCAGAATGGCCTTGCATGGATTCAGAGATCGCGGGTTGTGAACATTCGTTGGATCTTTTCTCAGGACACTCTGGTGTGGTTGGGTTTGAACAGGCAGAGAGATTGACTGGTGCAGCACCGTTAAGGGGTGATTTGATGCACGATAAGGCAGTTGTGGTGAAGACACTCTTAGATAAACTATCATGGTCTAGAGAGAATGTTGCACCAAGGAATGGTCAGATGATCTAGTCGACAGTCGTAATTAAGAGGTAAAGCAAGACGGACGTTTAATTAGATTGCAACAGGCACCACTAGTATTGGAACACTCAACATACACCTCAACGCCAATCGCAGATTCTCAGTCAGAGTATATCAGGCCACAATTTTCCACAGCGAAGGACGCAAAGGAGGAGTTCTAATGCTTACACGAAACACAATACCTTGCCGTGAAGTATCTGTGACTTCTGACAACCACACGGAAATTATAGGTGTTGATATAATGATAAAGAACGTGAAAATAAGAATTTACAATCTTTATAGCCTAGCAGATAAGGACCTTATACTTTCAAACATCAAAATAACTGACACAAACGGCATTATTGTCGGAGACTTTAATAAAATTATATAATAATAATATAATAGTAATATATAATACATTTTAATAATTTCACAAATGCACTCGGAGCGCCCCATCAGCGCGCGATAATTTACTCTGCTCGTGTCTGTTATGCTCAGATATTATCGAATGCGCCTGTTCAGTTCGCAACGAATCGTTATGAAGACACTGACAACCTTTTTTTTTAAAATTTTGTTGACGAAAGTTATGAAAGGTAAGAAAGATATTGCACGACTTTTATAATTTTATAACGTTGTGGCCCGCTTAACTCCCAAAAATAGTAGATATGACCCTCTGTTTGAAAAGCTTGGGAACTACTGGTCTAGTGTGTCCTCAGGCCTATACTTCTTTCTTCCACGTCTACGAGCGCCCAACAATACATGCGTGTTTATTTACCATCTGATGTCTCACACGCTCAGAGTGTGACCTACCTGCAGTCATTTTCTCTATTGTCTTTATTCTATTTCTGATCTTTGCCCTCCAATAAACGCGGTCAGCGGTAACTTGCTCACAAGGGACAATATCAATCATGTCCCGCTTACACACATCTTTGTACAGTAGTAGAGACCGACCCCGAGATCTTTTACCCATCTGTAATTCACAAAAGAAATGTCCTTTGATAGTCTACCTTCGTCCATCCATCTTCTTCTTCTTCTTTCGTTCGCCTGAAATTATGCTTAACTGCAATGTTGTCTCTTGTATAAATCTAACAGTCTTTTTTAGTTCAATCAGCGGTCCATAGAGTTTATCTTCCACTGTTGTCTCTCTAGGCCAGAAGGTTCGCCTGGATATGTTGTAGTTTGGGCAATCCTGGAGTATGTGCTCTGCTGTCTGCGACGTCAAACCACATGTGCACATGGCTGAGTCACCAATCTTGAATTTTGTATACATGTGGTTGCGTAATCTATTGTGTCCTGTTCTGAGGCACAGAAGAATGACCTGTTCTGGTCTGTCCATAACGTGGTAGTCGTCTTGAGTAAGGTTTGGTGGCCTTCTGACTGATTTGATCATTCTTTTCTTTTGGTGGTATGTAATAGGCACATCAGGTTGTTCTTCTTTTGCTCCTTCCTTAGCCAATCGATCAGCTCTGTCGTTTCCGGGGACTCCACAGTGGGATGGTATCCACTGTATGGTGATCTTACGCTGACTGCTAAGTTCAGAAAGTAGTGTCCTCAGAACTGGCAATTTCCCAGACAGGAGCGCCTCTATTACGGATTTTGCATCTGTCAATATCACCACAGGTTGTGTACCATGGATAGTATTTTGTAATTTCTCTGTGGCTATCTTTATTGCCTCAATTTCAGCTTCATAGTTATGGCAGTACTTTCCTGTTGGAATTCTGGCCGTGTCTCTAGTATTATTTGGGTATTCTATGTACACTCCTGCTCCTCCATTTCGAACAGCATTTTGTGCTGACCCATCTGTGTAAACTCGGATCCATAGGTCCTGTGGGTATTCGTCATCAAGGAAGCTGAGAGTGGCTGTTCTGCGCTGTACACTGTTCTGTTATTCCTTGTCAAATATTCCTCTCACTTTTGACTGGATTTGTAGCGATATTCTATGTTCATCTTTCCACGGGGTTCGCTCTGGAATGGTTGTCAGGGGGATACCAACTGTGGGAAGATCGATGGTTTCTCTGCAGAGTTGTTTGGCCTGGTGGATGAAACTACTTCTTTTCAACCGCCCCATAGCTAAGTTTTCAAATCGGTTCTTCATGCACATTCGATGAATGAAAGATAAGTGTTCGAATGTAAGACGGGCATGCGTGCCAATTTGTTAACCCTTTTAAAATAAAGTTCGTTCGTTCGTTCGTTCGTTCGTTCGTTCGTTCGTTCGTTCGTTGTTTGGTTGGTTGGTTGGTTGGTTGGTCGAGAGATCATCCTCATTTCACATCGAACCCGTTATCAGTTATCAGTTATCAGTTGGGGTATCTTCGTTGCACTCCGGACATGTCCATAGGTGCTCAGATCCTCCCCCCCCCCCCCAGCATATGCATCAGCGTCCGGTGGCTAATAGTGCCAGTTCTGTGTTGGTTGACGAGGCACTTTGTTTTCCCGATGTACCTCTCGCGTCTGGCTGTGCCGATTCTTACTCCCAGGTCTTTCATCCTGAACAGCGATGTGGAATCACTGACGTCAAAATCCTCTGTTCTCGCCAAATCTTTAAGGACGTTAATAACATCGGCACGATCCATGGGCTGGCCATCTACAGGGGGTGCAGAGCCAGCCAGTTTGTCAGCTCGTTCATTTCCCTCGACTCCCGCATGTCCCGGGACGAAGATGAAGGTGACTTTACGGACAACAGACTTCCGCAGCGATTCAGTCCACTGTCTACGTACAGATCTTCTGAATCATGCTAATTGAATCACTCAGTACACACACGTTGGTATAATGCTGTGATTCCAGCCATATGAAAGCCTGTGTAACTGCCATCACCTCCATCGTCATGCTGCTCGTGGTCATAGAGTGGGCACCACTGGATTCTTGAACGGTTCGGCCCGCTGAACGGGCTGTAAATGCCCACGCACTTCTCTGCTGCTTTACAACAGATCCATCTGTATCCATAAGTGCTCGGATCCCCTCCCCAGCAAATTCTGCAGCCTGTAGCGGCTAACGAGAACGGTTCTGTGCTGGTTTATCAAACTTCTTAGGCTTCCTGCGTAGTGTTTTTGTTTGGCCACACCTCTTTTCATTTGCTGTTCTCGCAGTCTGGCTATGGTTGTAGATTCTCAGTCACAACTTGGTTCTCGCAAAAGTCTTACTTCTCGTAGAGCATTCAGAATGTCAGCCTGGTCCATGGCGCGTCCGCCCTCCACAGTAACCTTACTTGCGAGCTTGTCAGCCCGCTCATTTCCTTGTACTTCCCGCATGCCCTGGCACTAAGATGAAACTAATCTTTGCCAGCCGAAACCGCTACAGAGGACAGCAACCACTCTCTTCGGATCCACCCCATCTCTATCCTCTTGAGCATGCTCAATGAGTCACTAAGGAAACATGCCCTAATGAATGTCTGTGTCTCGAGCCATGTTATTGCTTTACTTACTGCCATGACTTCCATAGTCAGGCTACTTGTGGTCTCAACAAAAGCACCGAGTCCTCCTTCACAATTCTCCTTCCGGCCTGAGCCGTAAAAGCCCATGAGTTTCACATATGTCGGACGACCGACCCATCTGTGTAGATGACAGCATCACCGCCTAACGAATTCTCGAAAATCATCGCTTGTACTCCTGCCTCCACAGCAGCCGGATTTTCTTGTTTGCATTTTCTGTCTAGTTGGATGCAAACTGAAAAGGACGTACAGACATCTGTTGGCACTTGTACCCACTCCTCGTCAGGTTCTAAGTCCTCCAGTGAACACACCTGTTGAAGAATATCTTCGGCTTGACCCATCCATGTGTATGGAAGTGAAGGGGAACGATCATATCAATGTCCCTAAAAATAGTTGATTGGCTTTCACGAAGCTAGATTTATGCTGGAGTAACATGTTTTAAAACAGTAATGTGCTGAAGACGAGGCGGTGATTGATGAGTAATGTTTAGTCGACGGATCAACATCACGGCACACATATGTAACCCATAAGTGCTCGGTTCTACTCCTAACTCAAACCTGAGTCCGGAGAATCTCAGCTCAGTGCACGAACTCTGTAGCATCGGCGAGAATCCTGAAATATTTCTTCTTCTTTTTCTGCGTTCATCCGGAGTTTTTTTTTCTTTTTCGGACGTGATTGCGTTGTGTCTGTTTACAGCAGAGCTGCGTTCTTGCGCCGTTAGGCCGACACATCCGACTTCTGCGGGCATTTGTTGACCGGGTTAACCTTCCCGGGGGTTTCAGTAAGATGTGTGACTCTCACTGTTGTGGTGTCATTCCCCCATCCCAGCTGGCCCATTTAGAACAGCCGAAGACATAAAGATCAGCCCTCAAGAGAAGGCAAGGGCAGACCATGGGCATTCCCCGCCACCCAAGGAGGCTTCCATAGTTGCAGAGCCGACACACAGCGCTCTGGTACTGGGCTCACCTCAAGGAATCGTCACGTCCTGCACATGGCTGCTTAGCCTCACTTCCGTATATTGGGCCCTCCGTTCACCACAGGCTGGCTGTTTCTCCGGAAACCAGAAGAATGCAATCTGCAGATAACATCCACACAGTGAGCTTTCGATTCGGACTTTCCACGTAATGGATTTGCTATCCACGCAATATTCCATTTCGTGCCACTAGGACACTTTCTCCACCTTCGATGAAGCCCACACATTGAGCTTTCGATTCGGACTTTTCCACGTAATGGATTTGCTAGTCAAGCAATATTCCATGTCATGCCTCTGGGACGCTTTTGTTACCGACATACCTGTAGGTATGAAGTGTGGCAGTCTAAGTACTTCTTCATGCAACTTTAGATGTCAGCCTGAATGTAGTTAAAGTAAGCTGCGGTCAACTTGAGCGTGTTGATATCTCCATAGAACGTATCCTCAAAAGAAGCAGGTGTGGGCCAAAATATCTTCCTCTGTTCTGCATATATTGGGCACTCCTGCAGCAAATGTTTAGCTGTCATTTTACCAGTTCCACATTTACATTTATCGGTATCTCCAATCTTTAGTTTATTGAACAAGTGGTGTTATTTCCTGTGCGGAGTCTGAAGATTGCTACTTGTTCTCTTCGGCCGAGTTTGTAAAATACATAATCTTTCTGGTGGCCTGGATGCTCTGATTCCCATTTGGTTCAATAAGTGCTTTTTATAAACCTGTTTGCCTCATTACAGGTTATGTTTATGTCAGGCTGAGGTAGTCGTCCGCAATATTTTGCCAGTCTGTCAGCCTCTTCATTTCCAGGTATACTACAATGTGATGGGATCCACTGTATTACAACTATTTTGGATTTATGACTTAGTGCATAGAATGCTGCTCTTAGGTATCCTGAAATACATTGGTTACATTTCTAACTGGAAATTTTGCCCGGGCAGCTGTGTTAGGCTACTCTTTATTTTCTTGCCAAGGGATTTTTTACATGCGCAACAATACACGCGAGCGTCCGATCTCACTACCCAGAGACCAGGAGGATATTTTTTTTTACTAGAAATCTACGTGAAAATAACCTGGTCCTCATCGGGTCTTGAACACGAGATCCCCAGCACTTGATGCGGACACCATACCTCGAGACCACGAGGCGGTGAATATTGGAGCGAATGATGGGTAATGTGAACTTTGCCTTTTTGGGGCGTGCTGAACTAAGGGGGTGTTTTTGGCTCCTGGGGAACCGAGAGTCCTTATTATAACTAAAAATAGACCAATGTGTCATTGTGTTACTGCCTCAGCTGGTGCCCACGGACGGATCAGGTACATATAGGTCCGCTCTTATTCACTGTCGTGATGCAGAAGGAGATGTACTTTGATCTGCACACATTACCAAACGATTATTGGCCTTTTATAAAGGCCTGACAAAAATTATAATACGCGATTCTGTAACACATCGCATTGAAAGATAATCAAAAGTTCATGAGATATTAAGAAAATACAGAAAAATGCCTTATAAATTTTCACTCTTGTAAAATTTAGCTAAAATATTAACACAATGTCTAAATATATCTCAAATATATTATAACATTTCTTATACTGTTTATAGATCTTTAAACAAAAAAATATAAGTTATATAAAAGTTTAAGACAAATACTACAATTCTTTATATCACATAATAACTATATTACATTCTGAGTTATTTCCCTTGAAATAACCTGAAGTTATGTCTTTTATCATTATGTTACTTAGATGATCCTTTATATGTGTAGTTTTATTTACAAGAAAACCAAAAGACACGTGGCATCCAAGGTGTGCAGCGTGGGAGCCGACAAGACCTTGAAGAAGACGAACGTGGAGGGCCTGCCTGCGAGCTGCAGAGAACCTGAAGATACAGTAATTACTGAAGCCACCGCTAGGGAGACCATCAACAGCCCACCACAGAAAAGAGCCAAGACAGCTGAAAAGGAGGAGAAAGACACCAGAGCCGGAAACACCGACTCAAAAACAGTCCGATGGGTTGTCAAGTGGATTCAAGTGGAGCTGTCAGACGAGGAAATTCTGAAGCAGCTACAAGAGGAGAAGCTACACATCCGAATCTTGAGGGCGGAGCGGATCCTGACATACTCAAAGATCCCTACGACGCTGGCGGTGGTGACGACTGAGGGGAGCGAGATACCACACCAGGTATCATTAAACACGAAAACTCAACAGCCTGAAGGATTCATCGCACGGATCACCTAATGTTCCAGATGTCAGAGGGTCGGCCACAGCAGAGCAGCATGTCGCAGTAAGACGGAAACCTGTCGCTGCTGCGCCGACCACCTTCAAGGAATGTCTGCTGGCCAAAATGGACACAGACTTCCGAGCACCTAACAGCAAAAGAAAGTGCGCCAACTGCCTGGGCAAGCATGGAGCAAGATACTTGGGCTGTCCGTACCTCCAAATACACAGAAACGTGTTAAAGATCGCCAATAACACCAAGACAACATATAAGGAGGCAATGCGGAGGTGCGAGACAGCCACGGGCATCTCGCAAATTGAAAGAGCACAAATACAAAGCCAGATCGACGAGTTGAAAAAACAAGTCAAGCTTCTGCAAACACCGGCACTGACCAGCAACAAAGAAAAGCTGCTAGCCGAAATAAAGAAAATAAAATGACACAATGCAGTGCAGGTTTACATAATAGAATTACAACACATACAGGACTGTCACGAGATCGCCATGAGTTAACCAGATAATGATAATACCGACGTTTGCTTGGCGTATATTTTCTAGGCCACAACAGTCGTTCTAACAGAGTAAACACAGCTGCACGGGTTACATCGGGTCAGCACATATACTTATTTGGTGGTGAGTGAGAGGAATGGATACACCGCGTTGGCAGTTCATAAACAGTTAGAATCACATAGCCTTGCCCGCTCAGGATATGGAATAGTTCCGTCTGTCATCTATAGTTCCGGACATCAGACGGAATGGCGATTTTGACTGTCACCACATGACAGAAAGTTGAGGGCTTGTTATTGGAAACAGTGGAACACCTGCCGGACATCAACAACGTCACGTGCACAATGTAAGGTTGTTTGGAAAACCATGATTGGCAGCTTGGTATCGAAACCCTTTGTTGGAACTCTACAGTAACTTCTCTAGATTGTTTTGGATGTCAAACCAGTGATGACAAATCTAACATTGATGGAGCAAGGGGGGGGGGGGGATGGATCCCTGAGAGGGGATGATCTGCCCAATGTGCCACCGGTGTGGGCATAAAGGATAACGTCACGTGGCCAACTTTGGGAGTTTGCCATATAAACCCGAGTTGGGGCCAACTGGGGGACTTGAAAATGTGGCTCTAGGCGGGAGTGCAATGGCACTGCAGTGCTTAGTGGAAATAATGTCTACCGTGTGTTAATTAGTGACTTAATTTTACACGTGCCTATCATGGCAGATGTAGATATGATTGATAGGACTGCAGTAGTGCCATTTAAGGTATAACCTATTATAATATTAGTTCTAATTAATTTAGGCAGTAGCCGTGTTAGACTAGAGTGTGAGGATAAGCTCTGCTAGTTAAGAATAGAGTAGTGTATTGGTGATAAGCTATGATAGTTAAGAATAGAGTAATGATGGATAATTGGGAGACGGGGAAATTGCCCGCTGGGGTTTTGCACTCTGTATGGGTCTTTCCTTGTCATAGCCTGATTCGGCCCTAGGTGGGTAGCTAATCTGCTCTATGACAGAGTTTAGTTAGCTAAAGATCACTGAGCAAGGCAATAGGCTTACACTCAGCCGGTAGGATCAGTGACTAGTACTATCACCAGATGTGTTGTTTCTATCCTATGTTCCCTACCAGATCCGAGGAAACTCAACAAGGTTTTAGGAAAGGTTCAAATCCCATTCGGAAGAACACCAGTTGAACAGTCAATAAAGTTTCGTACAGAACGTAACTAAAGCTAGAAGGAAGATGATTCACCTAAGAGGGGTGATGATTGTTGATGCACCACACAGCATCAGACAGTAGTAACTAACCGAGAACATTAATTATAATAGTTACATAGTGTGATATAATCTCGTGTAATAGAACACAAGACATGATACTTGAGGCTAGATAGACACGAGTTAGGATCAAGTACATTAACAATTAACATTAATAACTGTGTACACACTACAAAGGACTTGTGCATTCTTTAGGAACGATAGGAACGTACATTGTGTAGGGTGCAACCGGTCCATGATTAACTGTTATTACCACCGGTGTCTATTTCGGATGATCATGAAATGGGATTACCAGAGGTCTACAGAGGCAAGTCAGTATCCGGCAAGATGGTTTCGGCACTGGGTGAGATGTACCTGTTCTGACGTAACGTGCTATGGTCTAGCCTTGCTAGGATGAGCTGACTGGGTTGTTGTCTGAGAGTCCGATTCTACACATTTATAGAACACGTCACACATTTTCTTCGCATACACGTCTCATATACGTTACACTTTTCTTTTAATAAATTAATCTTTATTAATTTTTAGAAGCAAGAGTTGTTGAGTATGTTGCGTTGGGAAAGTATGAGAGGGGGCATAGTACGACAGTGAGAGAGTGATAGGAAAAGGTGTCCACAGGCTGATGGAGTGTGTTGGACGGAAGCTGGTGGATTCTCCAGGATATTGATAAGGGAAAAAAATATATTATAATGTGGGTGTTGACTCTCTTCACTCCAGGGACGACACTTTAAAGGAGGACACGACATTATTGGGAGCTCGTAAACGGAATCTTTGGACAGCGGGATCTCTCGTAAACGGATCTTTGGACAGCGGATCTCTCGTAAACGGGATCTTTGGACAGCGGGATCTCTCGTAAACGGGATCTTTGGACAGCGGGATCTCCCGTAAACGGAATCCTTGGACAGCGAGATCTCCTGCAAGCAGGAACCTTTGACAGTGGGATCTTCTGACAACGGGGTCTTTTGACACGGGATCCTTAGTTATAAGAGGGAGATATCATATTGGAGAATCCAGCTAGAGTGAATGTAGATAGGGGTTAGGACTAATATCTTACCTGTTCACACTTCACACGTCTGCATAGGTCTGTGGTCCTGATTCTACTCTTGTCACTGAGTGAATGTGCTATGTGTGGTAATATCTAGATTTATAGTACTTGTTCATATATCTGTATAGTAATTTGCAGTTATATTGTACTCGACCTGCTAGCTTACCTCTCTGTATAATGGCCACCCCTAAACTAACCACGTTAGAATTAAAGGCAAAGGTGGAAGAAATGGGATTGGCGGGTTCTGCTCTAACGGATTACATACAGGAAGTGGAGAGAGAGTATCGTCAAGCAGAACGGGAAGATCGAAAGGCCGAGTTGGAATTGAGGAGGATGGAGTTGGAACAAGCAGCTAAGAAATTGGAAGCTAAGCAAGCAGCTAAGAAATTTGAAGCTGAGCAAGCAGCTAGGAAATTTGAAGCTAGCAAGCAGCTAGGAAACTGGAAGCTGAACAAGAAGCTCAGAAAAGGGAGCACGAGTACCGGATGAGGCAACTCGAGTTGAAGAGTCAATCTAATGGAGAAACTGAGGGAGCAGTTGGAGGTTCCTCCATCCCAGGCTCAACACCAGTAGGTGGACATGGGTACCATGCTATGAAGTTTTCTTTGGCGGTCTACGAGGAGGACAAAGAGAAGATTGACCAGTACCTTCAAAGCTTCGAGGCCATGTCTGTTGCTATGGGTCTGGAGCGTAACAAATGGAATCTCAAGCTATCCCAGGGTTTACGCGGGACCGGCTACGAGGTTTATTCTCGCCTGCCACCAGGACATGAGAACAATTATGACGAGTTAAAGACGGCTCTGCTGAAACGATTCGAGGTTACGTCACATACCTACCGGAAAAAATTTCGAGCAGCGAAACGAGAACCGGGGGAGTTGTTTGCCGCCTACAGTTTGCGTCTAAAATCTTATCTCCACTAAGTGGATGGATTTGGCTGGGTTCGCACATGACTATGAGAGTCTGGAAGAGCTCATGGTGGTCGACCAGCTGAAGAAGCAAATGTCTAAACCTCTCAGGACGTTCCTGGGAGAACAAGGAGCGGAACGTATTGACCTCGTGACTAAATTAGCAGAACGGTTCGTCATGGTACATGGGGAGGCAGGGGAAAACCTTTCCACCAACACCAAAAGTCAAGAGAAACATGACAAGAAGAAAGCCAAAAACTCAGGAACCAAAAAGTGGGAACCTTATGTGCAAAAATCAGAGGATAGTTCAGAGAAGAAGAAGGAGGGAAGCAAGAGCACTTCACGCTCTACACCAAAACGACCATGGTCGGAGAAGTGGTGTTCAATTTGTAAGTCACCCTCTCACAATACGAGGGATTGCAAATCGAAGGCTAAGAACCCTCACTTCGCAGCATGTCAAGTGACTTCCAAGGAGGTTGTCACGGAAAATGCCAAGGTCAACAAGGAAGCTCGCCACCAGGAGAGCTCACTCAAGTCCGGCACTAGAAAATCTAGGACAGGGAAATGGTGCAACAAATGCAAGTCGAATACGCACAATGCTATTGACTGCAGGGGAAAGTCAGGAGACACTCAATTCGTCGTGTGCTCCGGGAAACCTAAGGTGGAGCCCACCGAACAGGTCGAGGCCGAGGAAGAGACTCCAGACCAGGAAAAACCACCTGTAGTGGAAGTGGTAGAGGTTAACGGTCGTCAAGTGGAGTGTTTATACGACACAGGACTGGACGGGGAGGCCGTGATTTCTGCGGATCTGGTACATCCAGAACAATTCACAGTTGAGACATTGCATATACAGCCTGCACAGAAGACTGCTGTAGCCATGAAGTTGCCCATAGCTAATGTGGAGATTCGGTCAAGGTACGTCACCGGCACCATCAATGCCGCTGTATTGACCGATCCCATTTTTCCAGTAATCCTAGGTTGCCGGTATGTCTTTCTGGGAATGCCCAGGGAGCCAATCCATATGGGAGTAATGCAGACTCGCTCTCAGACGAAAACGGAAGAGGCAGACGCAATTGTGACTAACCCAATGCCGGGGGAGCTACGAACTGCCCAGAGTGAGGATGATACTTTACGTCCTTGCTACAGAAAGCTGCAGAAAAGTGCTGATCCACCAGGACGGGGGCAGTACTACATGAAGAATAGGATACTCTACAGGAGAGCAGGAAGGGGAGACAACCTATACGGTCAGTTGGTCGTCCCGAAAGCTCACCGGTCCCAGATTCTTCATATGGGACATACCATCTCGTTTAGTGGACACATGAGTATTGCCGCCTCCATGCAGCGAATTTCCTGCCATTACTATTGGCCGGGAATGACAGATGATGTGCGTCGGTATGTGAAGTCATGCCCTGGGTGCCAGAGGGTGGCACCGAAACACTGGACAGCACCTGTGGTCTTGGGTGAGATGCCCATCATGAACTCTCCTTTCGAGAGGGTAGCCATCGATATCGTGGGTCCACTTCCCAGGACTAGGAAGAGGAACATGTATATACTCACCATGGTGGATTGCTGTACAATGTGGGGTGAGGCTATACAGTTGACCACGATTGACTCGAAAAGAGTGGCGGACGCACTGATGGAGGCCTTTACCAGATTAGGCTTTCCGGATCAAATTCTGACGGACAATGGATCTCAGTTTTGTGGAAAACTCATGGAGGAGGTATTTAGGGTGTTTCACTCTAACCACATACATACCAGCCCTTACCACCCTCAAGCCTATGGACAAGTAGAGCGTTTCAACGGCACGTTGATGACAATGCTCAGGAAACTAGCGCAGGAAAAACCTGATAGGTGGGATGAATATATCCCAGCAGCACTCTTTGCCTATCGGGAAGTTCCTCATGGCTCAACAGGACTACCACCCGCTACGTTGCTGTTTGGTCGTCAAATCAAAGGACCGTTGGAAGCCATGTTGAGGAGTTGGACTGAAGAGGGGACGTCAGAAGAAGTGATCTCATCCTATAAATACGTGGAGGAACTGAAAGAAAAACTCCACAAGGGATGGACTCTGGCAAATCAAAACTTGAAAAAGGCCAGGAAAAGACATGCGGCTTACTACAACCGTAGGTCTAAAGAAAGATCTCTAGAGGTGGGAGATAAATTCTTGTTGCTACTCCCAACGGGAAACAACAAACTGGAGATAGGTTGGCAAGGACCATTTCCCGTGGAAAGGGTGATATCCAGAACCAACTATCAAATCCGGATCCGGGGAAAGTGGAAGATTTTCCATATCAATCTCTTGCGGAAATACGAAGAGAGACCCAGAGACAAGGCAGCTCACCTCATGGCAATGGCAGTTGCAGTGGAGACAGAAGTGGGAACCAGCGAGGGCAGGGAATATCCCTTGGTACACCAGGAAACCTATAGGGATGTGCAAGTGAACCCTGATCTGACCTACCAGGAGAGGGAAAGGATAACCCAGGTTCTCAAGTCTCATAAGGAGATACTGACTGATAAACCAGGACGAACGAGGTTGGTTGAGTTCGAGATGACTTTGACCACACAGGAGCCTGTTCGCCAAAAGGTTTACCCAGTGCCATTCTCTAAAGAAAAGGCCCTGGAGGAGGAAATACAGAAACTGCTGGAGGATGACGTGATTTTCACCATCCACATCCCCATACAATGCAGGGGTAGTTTTGTTACGGAAACCAAGTGGAGAACACCGGTTGTGTATAGACTACCGACTTCTGAACTGTCACACACAATTTCAGGTGGAACCTTTGCCGAATCCAACTCAGTTATTCGCTAGGCTCCATAAGGCTCGGTACTTTTCAAAGGTGGATCTGAGTCGGGGGTACTATCAGATACCAGTCAAACCGGAGATTCGACCACTGTTGGCTTTCAGTACACCCAGTGGACACTACGAATTCAAGGTCATGCCCTTTGGACTCAGCAATGCACCTAGTGTGTTTACACGCATGATGAGGACTTTACTAGATCCGTTACAGGATCCATCCATCATCTCATTCATGGATGATATCCTGATTTCCAGTGACAGCTTGGATGACCACTTGCAATCCTTGGAGAGAGTGTTTAATAGACTCAAGGAAGCGGGGCTTACCGCTCGTCCAACCAAGTGCATGATTGGTTACCAGACTCTGGAATTTCTAGGTCACACCATCACTCCAGGACACATTGTCCCAGAAGAGAAGAACCTGGAGAAAATCAGAAATGCACCAAGGCCAAAAACGAAGAAGGATGTGCGATCTTTTCTCTCGTTGTGTGGGTTCTATCACAAATTTATCCCACATTTCACTGAACTGGGAGCTCCGTTGACGGAAACCTTGAAAAAGGGATTCCCGGACCAAATCATTTGGACACCAGAATGTGAGAATGCCTTTGGTCAGTTAAAGGAGGCCTTGGTCAGCAAACCTGTATTACAACTCCCTGACCTTTCCAAACCATTTGTGTTGAGAACGGATGCGAGTGGGATTGGGATTGGGGCAGCTCTGTTACAGGAAGGAAAAGACGATGCTTCGGTTTTGAAACCTGTAGCATACGCAAGTAAGAAACTTCTACAGGCGGAGAGGAATTATTCAACCGTCGAGAGAGAGTGCTTGTCTCTCGTATGGGCAGTGCAAACATTCCAGCCCTATTTGTATGGAGTTAAGTTTCGGGTCCAGTCGGATCATCAGCTCCTGATGTTCCTGGCTACTTCTCAGAAGCTCAACGCACGTTTGATGCGGTGGTCGTTGTTACTTCAACCTTATAATTTCACAGTGGAGTACATTCCTGGGAAGGAAAATGTTGGAGCGGACTTCTTGTCAAGACACCCAGCTCCGGAAGAAGAAGAATGAATCATCTGGATTAAACTCACGGTGGAGAAGAGTGAGATGGACTACTCTCTTAAGAGGGGGCCTATGTCACGAGATCGCCATGAGTTAACCAGATAATGATAATACCGACGTTTGCTTGGCGTATATTTTCTAGGCCACAACAGTCGTACTAACAGAGTAAACACAGCTGCACGGGTTACATCGGGTCAGCACATATACACATTTGGTGGTGAGTGAGAGGAATGGATACACCGCGTTGGCAGTTCATAAACAGTTAGAATCACATAGCCTTGCCCGCTCAGGATATGGAATAGTTCCGTCTGTCATCTATAGTTCCGGACATCAGACGGAATGGCGGTTTTGACTGTCACCACATGACAGAAAGTTGAGGAAACAGTGGAACACCTGCCGGACATCAACAACGTCACGTGCACAATGTAAGGTTGTTTGGAAAACCATGATTGGCAGCTTGGTATCGAAACCCTTTGTTGGAACTCTACAGTAACTCTCTAGATTGTTTTGGATGTCAAAACCAGTGATGACAAATCTAACATTGATGGAGCAAGGGGGGGGGGATGGATCCCTGACAGGGGATGATCTGCCCAATGTGCCACCGGTGTGGGCATAAAGGATAACGTCACGTGGCCAACTTTGGGAGTTTGCCATATAAACCCGAGTTGGGGCCAACTGGGGGACTTGAAAATGTGGCTCTAGGCGGGAGTGCAATGGCACTGCAGTGCTTAGTGGAAATAATGTCTACCGTGTGTTAATTAGTGACTTAATTTTACACGTGCCTATCATGGCAGATGTAGATATGATTGATAGGACTGCAGTAGTGCCATTTAAGGTATAACCTATTATAATATTAGTTCTAATTAATTTAGGCAGTAGCCGTGTTAGACTAGAGTGTGAGGATACGCTCTGCTAGTTAAGAATAGAGTAGTGTAGTGGTGATAAGCTATGCTAGTTAAGAATAGAGTAATGATGGATAATTGGGAGACGGGGAAATTGCCCGCTGGGGTTTGCACTCTGTATGGGTCTTTTCTTGTTATAGCCTGATTCGGCCCTAGGTGGGTAGCTAATCTGCTCTATGACAGAGTTTAGTTAGCTAAAGATCACTGAGCAAGGCAATAGGCTTACACTCAGCCGGTAGGATCAGTGACTAGTACTATCACCAGATGTGTTGTTTCTATCCTAGGTTCCCTACCAGATCCGAGGAAACTCAACAAGGTTTTAGGAAAGGTTCAAATCCCATTCGGAAGAACACCAGTTGAACAGTCAATAAAGTTTCGTACAGAACGTAACTAAAGCTAGAAGGAAGATGATTCACCTAAGAGGGGTGATGATTGTTGATGCACCACACAGCATCAGACAGTAGTAACTAACCGAGAACATTAATTATAATAGTTACATAGTGTGATATAATCTCGTGTAATAGAACACAAGACATGATACTTGAGGCTAGATAGACACGAGTTAGGATCAAGTACATTAACAATTAACATTAATAACTGTGTACACACTACAAAGGACTTGTGCATTCTTTAGGAACGATAGGAACGTACATTGTGTAGGGTGCAACCGGTCCATGATTAACTGTTATTACCACCGGTGTCTATTTCGGATGATCATGAAATGGGATTACCAGAGGTCTACAGAGGCAAGTCAGTATCCGGCAAGATGGTTTCGGCACTGGGTGAGATGTACCTGTTCTGACGTAACGTGCTGTGGTCTAGCCTTGCTAGGATGAGCTGACTGGGTTGTTGTCTGAGAGTCCGATTCTACACATTTATAGAACACGTCACTCATTTTCTTCGCATACACGTCTCATATACGTTACACTTTTCTTTTAATAAATTAATCTTTATTAATTTTTAGAAGCAAGAGTTGTTGAGTATGTTGCGTTGGGAAAGTATGAGAGGGGGCATAGTACGACAGTGAGAGAGTGATAGGAAAAGGTGTCCACAGGCTGATGGAGTGTGTTGGACGGAAGCTGGTGGATTCTCCAGGATATTGATAAGGGAAAAAAATATATTATAATGTGGGTGTTGACTCTCTTCACTCCAGGGACGACACTTTAAAGGAGGACACGACATTATTGGGGGCTCGTAAACGGAATCTTTGGACAGCGGGATCTCTCGTAAACGGAATCTTTGGACAGCGGGATCTCTCGTAAACGGGATCTTTGGACAGCGGGATCTCCCGTAAACGGAATCCTTGGACAGCGAGATCTCCTGCAAGCAGGAACCTTTGACAGTGGGATCTTCTGACAACGGGGTCTTTTGACACGGGATCCTTAGTTATAAGAGGGAGATATCATATTGGAGAATCCAGCTAGAGTGAATGTGGATAGGGGTTAGGACTAATATCTTACCTGTTCACACTTCACACGTCTGCATAGGTCTGTGGTCCTGATTCTACTCTTGTCACTGAGTGAATGTGCTATGTGTGGTAATATCTAGATTTATAGTACTTGTTCATATATCTGTATAGTAATTTGCAGTTATATTGTACTCGACCTGCTAGCTTACCTCTCTGTATAATGGCCACCCCTAAACTAACCACGTTAGAATTAAAGGCAAAGGGGGAAGAAATGGGATTGGCGGGTTCTGCTCTAACGGATTACATACAGGAAGTGGAGAGAGAGTATCGTCAAGCAGAACGGGAAGATCGAAAGGCCGAGTTGGAATTGAGGAGGATGGAGTTGGAACAAGCAGCTAAGAAATTGGAAGCTGAGCAAGCAGCTAAGAAATTTGAAGCTGAGCAAGCAGCTAGGAAATTTGAAGCTGAGCAAGCAGCTAGGAAACTGGAAGCTGAACAAGAAGCTCAGAAAAGGGAGCACGAGTACCGGATGAGGGCAACTCGAGTTGAAGAGTCAATCTAATGGAGAAACTGAGGGAGCAGTTGGAGGTTCCTCCATCCCAGGCTCAACACCAGTAGGTGGACATGGGTACCATGCTATGAAGTTTTCTTTGGCGGTCTACGAGGAGGACAAAGAGAAGATTGACCAGTACCTTCAACGCTTCGAGGCTATGTCTGTTGCTATGGGTCTGGAGCGTAACAAATGGAATCTCAAGCTATCCCAGGGTTTACGCGGGACTGGCTACGAGGTTTATTCTCGCCTGCCACCAGGACATGAGAACAATTATGACGAGTTAAAGACGGCTCTGCTGAAACGATTCGAGGTTACGTCACATACCTACCGGAAAAAATTTCGAGCAGCGAAACGAGAACCGGGGAGTTGTTTGCCGCCTACAGTTTGCGTCTAAAATCTTATCTCCATAAGTGGATGGATTTGGCTGGGTTCGCACATGACTATGAGAGTCTGGAAGAGCTCATGGTGGTCGACCAGCTGAAGAAGCAAATGTCTAAACCTCTCAGGACGTTCCTGGGAGAACAAGGAGCGGAACGTATTGACCTCGTGACTAAATTAGCAGAACGGTTCGTCGATGGTACATGGGGAGGCAGGGGAAAACCTTTCCACCAACACCAAAAGTCAAGAGAAACATGACAAGAAGAAAGCCAAAAACTCAGGAACCAAAAAGTGGGAACCTTATGTGCAAAAATCAGAGGATAGTTCAGAGAAGAAGAAGGAGGGAAGCAAGAGCACTTCACGCTCTACACCAAAACGACCGTGGTCGGAGAAGTGGTGTTCAATTTGTAAGTCACCCTCTCACAATACGAGGGACTTGCAAATCGAAGGCTAAGAACCCTCACTTCGCAGCATGTCAAGTGACTTCCAAGGAGGTTGTCACGGAAAATGCCAAGGTCAACAAGGAAGCTCGCCACCAGGAGAGCTCACTCAAGTCCGGCACTAGAAAATCTAGGACAGGGAAATGGTGCAACAAATGCAAGTCGAATACGCACAATGCTATTGACTGCAGGGGAAAGTCAGGAGACACTCAATTCGTCGTGTGCTCCGGGAAACCTAAGGTGGAGCCCACCGAACATGTCGAGGCCGAGGAAGAGACTCCAGACCAGGAAAAACCACCTGTAGTGGAAGTGGTAGAGGTTAACGGTCGTCAAGTGGAGTGTTTATACGACACAGGACTGGACGGGGAGGCCGTGATTTCTGCGGATCTGGTACATCCAGAACAATTCACAGGTGAGACCATGGCATATACAGCCTGCACAGAAGAGTGCTGTAGCCATGAAGTTGCCCATAGCTAATGTGGAGATTCGGTCAAGGTACGTCACCGGCACCATCAAGGCCGCTGTATTGACCGATCCCATTTTTCCAGTAATCCTAGGTTGCCGGTATGTCTTTCTGGGAATGCCCAGGGAGCCAATCCATATGGGAGTAATGCAGACTCGCTCTCAGACGAAAACGGAAGAGGCAGACGCAATTATGACTAACCCAATGCCGGGGGAGCTACGAACTGCCCAGAGTGAGGATGATACTTTACGTCCTTGCTACAGAAAGCTGCAGAAAAGTGCTGATCCACCAGGACGGGGGCAGTACTACATGAAGAATAGGATACTCTACAGGAGAGCAGGAAGGGGAGACAACCTATACGGTCAGTTGGTCGTCCCGAAAGCTCACCGGTCTCAGATTCTTCATATGGGGCATACCATCTCGTTTAGTGGACACATGAGTATTGCCGCCTCCATGCAGCGAATTTCCTGCCATTACTATTGGCCGGGAATGACAGATGATGTGCGTCGGTATGTGAAGTCATGCCCTGGGTGCCAGAGGGTGGCACCGAAACACTGGACAGCACCGGTGGTGTTGGGTGAGATGCCCATCATGAACTCTCCTTTCGAGAGGGTAGCCATCGATATCGTGGGTCCACTTCCCAGGACTAGGAAGAGGAACATGTATATACTCACCATGGTGGATTGCTGTACAATGTGGGGTGAGGCTATACAGTTGACCACGATTGACTCGAAAAGAGTGGCGGACGCACTGATGGAGGCCTTTACCAGATTAGGCTTTCCGGATCAAATTCTGACGGACAATGGATCTCAGTTTTGTGGAAAACTCATGGAGGAGGTATTTAGGGTGTTTCACTCTAACCACATACATACCAGCCCTTACCACCCTCAAGCCTATGGACAAGTAGAGCGTTTCAACGGCACGTTGATGACAATGCTCAGGAAACTAGCGCATTAAAAACCTGATAGGTGGGATGAATATATCCCAGCAGCACTCTTTGCCTATCGGGAAGTTCCTCATGGCTCAACAGGACTACCACCCGCTACGTTGCTGTTTGGTCGTCCAATCAAAGGACCGTTGGAAGCCATGTTGAGGAGTTGGACTGAAGAGGGGACGTCAGAAGAAGTGATCTCATCCTATAAATACGTGGAGGAACTGAAAGAAAAACTCCACAAGGGATGGACTCTGGCAAATCAAAACTTGAAAAAGGCCAGGAAAAGACATGCGGCTTACTACAACCGTAGGTCTAAAGAAAGATCTCTAGAGGTGGGAGATAAATTCTTGTTGCTACTCCCAACGGGAAACAACAAACTGGAGATAGGTTGGCAAGGACCATTTCCCGTGGAAAGGGTGATATCCAGAACCAACTATCAAATCCGGATCCGGGGAAAGTGGAAGATTTTCCATATCAATCTCTTGCGGAAATACGAAGAGAGACCCAGAGACAAGGCAGCTCACCTCATGGCAATGGCAGTTGCAGTGGAGACAGAAGTGGGAACCAGCGAGGGCAGGGAATATCCCTTGGTACACCAGGAAACCTATAGGGATGTGCAAGTGAACCCTGATCTGACCTACCAGGAGAGGGAAAGGATAACCCAGGTTCTCAAGTCTCATAAGGAGATACTGACTGATAAACCAGGACGAACGAGGTTGGTTGAGTTCGAGATGACTTTGACCACACAGGAGCCTGTTCGCCAAAAGGTTTACCCAGTGCCATTCTCTAAAGAAAAGGCCCTGGAGGAGGAAATACAGAAACTGCTGGAGGATGACGTGATTTTCACCATCCACATCCCCATACAATGCAGGGGTAGTTTTGTTACGGAAACCAAGTGGAGAACACCGGTTGTGTATAGACTACCGACTTCTGAACAGTCACACACAATTTCAGGTGGAACCTTTGCCGAATCCAACTCAGTTATTCGCTAGGCTCCATAAGGCTCGGTACTTTTCAAAGGTGGATCTGAGTCGGGGGTACTATCAGATACCAGTCAAACCGGAGATTCGACCACTGTTGGCTTTCAGTACACCCAGTGGACACTACGAATTCAAGGTCATGCCCTTTGGACTCAGCAATGCACCTAGTGTGTTTACACGCATGATGAGGACTTTACTAGATCCGTTACAGGATCCATCCATCATCTCATTCATGGATGATATCCTGATTTCCAGTGACAGCTTGGATGACTACTTGCAATCCTTGGAGAGAGTGTTTAATAGACTCAAGGAAGCGGGGCTTACCGCTCGTCCAACCAAGTGCATGATTGGTTACCAGACTCTGGAATTTCTAGGTCACACCATCACTCCAGGACACATTGTCCCAGAAGAGAAGAACCTGGAGAAAATCAGAAATGCACCAAGACCAAAAACGAAGAAGGATGTGCGATCTTTTCTCTCGTTGTGTGGGTTCTATCACAAATTTATCCCACATTTCACTGAACTGGGAGCTCCGTTGACGGAAACCTTGAAAAAGGGATTCCCGGACCAAATCATTTGGACACAAGAATGTGAGAATGCCTATGGTCAGTTAAAGGAGGCCTTGGTCAGCAAACCTGTATTACAGCTCCCTGACCTTTCCAAACCATTTGTGTTGAGAACGGATGCGAGTGGGATTGGGATTGGGGCAGCTCTGTTACAGGAAGGAAAAGACGATGCTTCGGTTTTGAAACCTGTAGCATACGCAAGTAAGAAACTTCTACAGGCGGAGAGGAATTATTCAACCGTCGAGAGAGAGAGTGCTTGTCTCTCGTATGGGCAGTGCAAAAATTCCAGCCCTATTTGTATGGAGTTAAGTTTCGGGTCCAGTCGGATCATCAGCCCCTGATGTTCCTGGCTACTTCTCAGAAGCTCAACGCACGTTTGATGCGGTGGTCGTTGTTACTTCAACCTTATAATTTCACAGTGGAGTACATTCCTGGGAAGGAAAATGTTGGAGCGGACTTCTTGTCAAGACACCCAGCTCCGGAAGAAGAAGAATGAATCATCTGGATTAAACTCACGGTGGAGAAGAGTGAGATGGACTACTCTCTTAAGAGGGGGCCTATGTCACGAGATCACCATGAGTTAACCAGATAATGATAATACCGACGTTTGCTTGGCGTATATTTTCTAGGCCACAACAGTCGTTCTAACAGAGTAAACACAGCTGCACGGGTTACATCGGGTCAGCACATATACACATTTGGTGGTGAGTGAGAGGAATGGATACACCGCGTTGGCAGTTCATAAACAGTTAGAATCACATAGCCTTGCCCGCTCAGGATATGGAATAGTGTAACAGAAGTAGAGTAGGGGATGGAAAAAGGCTACGGCACGATTGAGCATCGGAGGAGAATGGGGGGGGATGCTCAAGTCGTGACGTAGGGGGTTGTCAGGGGACAGTCAACATCCCGCCTTAGAACTGGAAAGAAGCCATGTTGTCATCGTGAAGAAAATAAACAGTCTTTGTATAAAAACCCAGTCTTTGTTGGTTCTGTACTCTGGTACAG
Organism: Cepaea nemoralis; assembly: GCA_014155875.1. NCBI lineage: Eukaryota > Metazoa > Mollusca > Gastropoda > Stylommatophora > Helicidae > Cepaea > Cepaea nemoralis. Next base: position 30,197 of record JACEFZ010027048.1, on the reverse strand, counting down.
GACTAATTTTGGAGCCTACGACCGAGGATTCGAGCCTGGTATAATCCGGTCTACAGAGAAACAACGCGAAGTCAGGCCGTATACTATATAACATCGCGGAGGCCAAAAACTAAGAAGATGATCCTTGCTCCGTTTGTCTAAATCGCCAAAAACAATTTCGGCGCGCTTTTGAACAAGCATTGAACGTAACAAGGCGCAGTGGGAAAGATGGCCAATAAGTATAAGTTATCTGTGAATACAGCGACCAAAAGCCCGGCCAGGGGCGGTTGTCTGTAAGTCTTGTTCAAGACTTGAGATAACAAATAAATTGGCGTCAAGAGAAGACTGAAAACCAACCCAACTTACCATAACGGGTGGCAGCGCCTGCAAACACCATCATAACGACTCCTCTGGTTCATTACTTTGCCGAACGTGTCAAGTTCAAGTCAGTAAATCAATATCTCGAACGAGGAGTGTGCTGAAAGTCGGCTCGGTTTGATCATGTCTTGAGCAAGCAGAAGTTTGGCTAAAGGGCAATCCAGAAGTCCAGTTGTCTGATCGTTGAGTCAGGTGAGAAAGAACTTTTCAATAAGACAATCAAGTTCAGCCTCAATGTTAATAGGTTTCGTTCGGAACGCTAACAAATAGAAAAAAGAACGTTGGTAAAAGACAATCGAGACAGCAAATAAATAAGGATTGCCCAATGTTTCGTTGACGAGTCAGACTATCTCGGGGCTCTACTGCAATCGAGAGCCGCTCGCTGTTATGTGTCAGACTATCTCAAGACGTCGATGATGTACTCCATCTCAGAAGGGACCCAACCAAGGGTTGAAGCACGGTACTGAGCATCCCAAGAAGAGAGACTACCTGAGAAGAACGAACGAACTACCTGAGGGACGCGATTGGTTTCAACTACTACAGCGTTAATTAGTAGTTAATTAAGTTATGTTTAATTTACAGGGTTTTGTCTAGAATAAAGACAATACAGGGGGCTTTAATTATCGCCCTTCGTTCAGAAAAGAGTTAATAAAACTACTGAGAGCTAAGAGAGAGACACATTCTCTTTGTGAAGAATAAGTTCATGGGTATTTGGTTGCTGTGATAATCAGCGTAGAGAGGTTAATATGGCTATGAAGTGTTGGAAACATAAGACGGGGTTAGGGAAAAGTTTAGAGATACACTAAAGTCAGCATTAATTAGAAAAATATGGGATTAGAAGCCACATGGGAGAAGAAAAGATTAATGAATATATTCAGTGGGGTAAAGGTGAGAAAAGTTTTGAACACAGTTTCCGTGGGGTCAGAAGAGCCATGATATACACGAGATTGCTGGGTTATAGAAGAATAAGAAAATTACCTCAGACGAAGAGTAAACATGAATTGGATCCATGTTTGATTAGACACTGTGGATAACAGTACAATAGTAAAGGGCTGTAAGTGTGTTAATGAGAAATGAACATAGTGGAGACATAATGACATGGGGTTTTTGAGAGTCCGTAATATATGGACTGAGATAAAGTCGATTGCAAGTAGTCACAGACAGGAGTTAGGAGTAGTATAAGGTTGCTGTTGATAACGGCATAAGTGGAGGTTTTAGTAGATATGCCCATTAGAAATGGACATTAAGAGAGAATTTTTGACTGAGGTATAGGAGAAGATTAGTTATGCGAGGTGATGTGGTTATGTGAGGTGATGTGTATAATGTTGGAGGAGGTCTTAAGGGATAATAGACCGTTTTAATTGTGTCCTCGGGATGTGTTTTGTGGTTAACATTACAATGTGAGGTTGAGGTAAGGTAGTGTCTGTAATATATAGACACTTAGAAGTGAAGAATATTTTTGATGGTTGGTATTTGATGCTGTAGATAGCAGCGTAAACTGTTACCATAATGAGTGGTACTGTGGGAGATATAATTGTTTTAGACTTTATTACATAAAGTCTCAAATGACATAGGGGGGTAAAGGGGTGTGTGATTTAGGTGAGTGTTGTTTTTTTTGAAAGAGTTCTACTTCTTCTTTTAAATTCCGGTGGCCACCGATTCTTTGTCTTCCTATCGTGTGAAAGTGATTTCAGGTTGAAAGTGGAGAATTAGTGGGGTTGGTGGTGAAAAAAGGGAGTTGGTATCAGCGTTTGAAATTGTAAGCGGATTGCTTATGAAGTGGAAAAGAAGTAATTAAGAAGATGTGTTATGATGTATTGTATAAAGTTGAGATTTTGAATGTTATTAAAATATGTTATGTTTGTTTGAAGAGCCAGAAACGAAGAAGAAGTGAATTGATATATAGCAGGGGAAAGAGTTAAAGAATAGAATATTTACTTGAGTTGGAGTTGGTTTGGGGAAGATTAGAGGAAATGTGAGAGGTAAGAAATAAAAAGAGAGGGAATAGAGTAAGGGGATTAGGAGTAAAGATTTTTTCTTTGCAAGGAAAATTCTTTAATTAACATGGGGAGGTGTAACAGAAGTAGAGTAGGGGATGGAAAAAGGCTACGGCACGATTGAGCATCGGAGGAGAATGGGGGGGGGATGCTCAAGTCGTGACGTAGGGGGTTGTCAGGGGACAGTCAACATCCCGCCTTAGAACTGGAAAGAAGCCATGTTGTCATCGTGAAGAAAATAAACAGTCTTTGTATAAAAACCCAGTCTTTGTTGGTTCTGTACTCTGGTACAATAGTTCCGTCTGTCATCTATAGTTCCGGACATCAGACGGAATGGCGGTTTTGACTGTCACCACATGACAGAAAGTTGAGGGCTTGTTATTGGAAACAGTGGAACACCTGCCGGACATCAACAACGTCACGTGCACAATGTAAGGTTGTTTGGAAAACCATGATTGGCAGCTTGGTATCGAAACCCTTTGTTGGAACTCTACAGTAACTCTCTAGATTGTTTTGGATGTCAAAACCAGTGATGACAAATCTAACATTGATGGAGCAAGGGGGGGGATGGATCCCTGACAGGGGATGATCTGCCCAATGTGCCACCGGTGTGGGCATAAAGGATAACGTCACGTGGCCAACTTTGGGAGTTTGCCATATAAACCCGAGTTGGGGCCAACTGGAGGACTTGAAAATGTGGCTCTAGGCGGGAGTGCAATGGCACTGCAGTGCTTAGTGGAAATAATGTCTACCGTGTGTTAATTAGTGACTTAATTTTACACGTGCCTATCATGGCAGATGTAGATATGATTGATAGGACTGCAGTAGTGCCATTTAAGGTATAACCTATTATAATATTAGTTCTAATTAATTTAGGCAGTAGCCGTGTTAGACTAGAGTGTGAGGATAAGCTCTGCTAGTTAAGAATAGAGTAGTGTAGTGGTGATAAGCTATGCTAGTTAAGAATAGAGTAATGATGGATAATTGGGAGACGGGGAAATTGCCCGCTGGGGTTTTGCACTCTGTATGGGTCTTTCCTTGTCATAGCCTGATTCGGCCCTAGGTGGGTAGCTAATCTGCTCTATGACAGAGTTTAGTTAGCTAAAGATCACTGAGCAAGGCAATAGGCTTACACTCAGCCGGTAGGATCAGTGACTAGTACTATCACCAGATGTGTTGTTTCTATCCTAGGTTCCCTACCAGATCCGAGGAAACTCAACAAGGTTTTAGGAAAGGTTCAAATCCCATTCGGAAGAACACCAGTTGAACAGTCAATAAAGTTTCGTACAGAACGTAACTAAAGCTAGAAGGAAGATGATTCACCTAAGAGGAGTGATGATTGTTGATGCACCACACAGCATCAGACAGTAGTAACTAACCGAGAACATTAATTATAATAGTTACATAGTGTGATATAATCTCGTGTAATAGAACACAAGACATGATACTTGAGGCTAGATAGACACGAGTTAGGATCAAGTACATTAACAATTAACATTAATAACTGTGTACACACTACAAAGGACTTGTGCATTCTTTAGGAACGATAGGAACGTACATTGTGTAGGGTGCAACCGGTCCATGATTAACTGTTATTACCACCGGTGTCTATTTCGGATGATCATGAAATGGGTTTACCAGAGGTCTACAGAGGCAAGTCAGTATCCGGCAAGATGGTTTCGGCACTGGGTGAGATGTACCTGTTCTGACGTAACGTGTTGTGGTCTAGCCTTGCTAGGATGAGCTGACTGGGTTGTTGTCTGAGAGTCCGATTCTACACACTTTATAGAATACGTCACACATTTTCTTCGCATACACGTCTCATATACGTTACACTTTTCTTTTAATAAATTAATCTTTATTAATTTCTAGAAGCAAGAGTTGTTGAGTATGTTGCGTTGGGAAAGTATGAGAGGGGGCATAGTACAACAGTGAGAGAGTGATAGGAAAAGGTGTCCACAGGCTGATGGAGTGTGTTGGACGGAAGCTGGTGGATTCTCCAGGATATTGATAAGGGAAAAAAAAATATATTATAATGTGGGTGTTGACTCTCTTCACTCCAGGGACGACACTTTAAAGGAGGACACGACAAGGACGTTGCAGCGAACGTACTGTGTGTGTCTTAATTCTATTATGTAAACCTGCACTACATTGTGTCATTTTATATTGTTTACATTTTAACAGCTTTACCGCAGTTTCAACCGATTTTATTGCCGAAATAAAGGAGATCCAGAAAAACATAACACTAGAGGTGGAGCACATGGTGCAGACCACAAAGAAGAATGAAGAGATTCTACGAGGCATCAAATCGGAGAGAAAACTGCATACAGCCGAAATGGAACTTCTCCGAAACAAACCAACAGAAGCCATACAAGAACTCACAGAGAAACCGCAAGATCAAAAGCAACAAGAGACCGAGCCTGAACCGCAAGCTAAAACCGCCAGCAACCTAACCACAACTCCTGATAAACTCAAGGGGAAACCAATATCCAGCCAGGCCTCTGAAGACAACCCAGAGGAATACCATAAAGACGGCACGGAGGACATCCCGATTCCCCCTATATTTACCGAGGAGGATTTACCAAGCAACACAGAATGCGTATGGAAGAAAAAGACAAGAGATACAGGAAACGCACGGGGAGATCACTGCCCGACCGCTACTATGAACTCCCATATGTACACGAAGATGACGAACACCCATGGCCATACTATTTTGACGACGGAGAGCTCGTCCCATGACTGACCGTAGAGCAAGAAATCGACAGGCAACATAAACTCAAACTCGAACGAGAACAAATGCGCAAGGAAGAAAATGATAACATCGAAAAGATCTTAAGAACAATACACAAAAAAGGAGGCAAAAAGACCAAATAAAAAATCCTTATAAGGACTACAACCAGCCAAGTGAAACAAACAAGTAGCCAGCACGGCAGAATAAACAGCCAAATGAGATACACTCAGAGGAAAAACTTGCCGACCTATCCCCCAGCTGACGTCACAAGCATAAACTCTTCAACTGATAAGCCAGCCAACACTGGCGCAGAAAAACTTAACAAACTTATCCCGCACCATGAACCACCATAACTATAACCAACGCAAATTGACACGGGTTAAACGAGGTGGAAAATTTCTTTCTTTTTTCTACAAATCGGAATCGGAATCGGTCGGCTCTGTGGTACTTCATCTGGCCAGGGGTCAGCCATGTAATCAGCCTTTACCCTCTTTGGACAACGATCAACTTCAAATTAATATCCCGTGTGGGTGAAACCGTGGCCAGTCGCTATTTGTGGCTGTTTCAGTCACAGGATTATTAATGTGAGCCAGGGATGGATCCTAATATAACTTCTCTAGGAGGTTGAACTGGGGAAGGGTAGTCGCTTAACAGAAATCTAAATCGAAAGCCACCAGCAGAGGTGGTCATACGAATGACACAGATGGGCATTGGGACGTCCACTGGGGAAACCGCGAGCTCTTATTAAAATAAACAAAACATATTCGTTAAACCAAAATATCGAGGTTGATTTTAAAATGGACATGGGCTCCGGGTCGACCTAGATTAAATTGAGTACGAGTAAATACCTGGAGATGTAACGGTAGAGGGTGTGATATTGACCGTATCAGCCACCGAGTGCTGATTGGCCTATAAACACACCGGGCTAGCACTATATACCAAATTCTCTGTGTTAAGAGGCAAAGAAAAAAGTGACTGGGGATTCATAGCAAAAGAAAATGTTCGATGTTTAGTAAAGGAGAGCTTGGCTATGACACCATAACCTCAAGTCTGAGAATGGAGGTGGAGGCGGTTACTTCAGCCTTCCGTTGGTTGGAGATCTATGAGTATACACATGTTGTGATTGTAAATGATGCACAATGCATGATCGCAAATGTGAAGTCTGGCATGCTTCGTGCAGAATGGCCTTGCATCGATTCAGAGATCGTGGGCTGTGAGCATTCGCTGGATCTTTTCTCCAGAACACTCTGGTGTGGTTGGGTTTGAACAGGCAGACAGATTGGCTGGTGCCGCATCGTGAAGGGGTGATTTGATGAAAGTTAAGGCAGATGTGGTGAAGGCACTCTTAGATAGACTATCATGGTCTAGAGAGAATGTGGCACCAAGCAGTGGTCAGAGGATCTAGTCGACAGTCGTAATTAAGAGGTAAAGCAAGATGGACGTTTAATTAGATTGCAACAGGCACCACTAGTATTAGAACCCTCAACATACTACAGTGGAATGCCGAAGGAGTTTCTAACAAGAAAGTCCCCCTAACAAATCGTCTTCATAAAGATAGAATAGATGTGGCAAGCATTCAAGAGACACACCTCAACGCCAATCGCAGATTCTCAGTCAGAGTATATTAGGCCACACGTTTCGACCGCGAAGGACACAAAGGAGGAGTTCTAATACTTACACGAAACACAATACCTTTCCGTGAAGTATCTGTGACCTCTGACAACCAAACGGAAATTATAGGTGTTGATATATGATATATAATGAAAATAAGAATTTACAATCTGTATAGCCCGCAGATAAGGACCTTACACTTTCAAACATGAAAATAACTGACACAAACTGCATTATTGTTGGAGAATTTAATAGCCGTTCAGAAAGATGGGGATGAAGTGAAGGACTAGGAAATAGACTAAAATCTCCATCTACTCAACAAAGCGGACGACACACCGAGCTTCTACCTTAGAAGATGGTTTACCACTTCTACTCCTGTCTATTCCACTTTTCACACTGGACAGTGGGGATCATTTTCTGTGATATTCGCGGGCACGGGAATGGAGCATAATGGGGACGACCCGTTGCCGTGAAGTTGGAACCTCGACTAACTAACTAACTCCAGATTTAGTTTTATGCACAGGAGACACCCTCAACAAAATCGATCGCCATGTGCTTGACCATTTAGCAGGTAGTGGCCACAGATCAATCAAGCTTGTAATGAATATGAAGTATGTTCTATAGAAGCAAAAGCCTTTGCCTCGCTGGAATAATAAACGAGCTGACTGTGACAGATTTGCCATACTAACAGACAGATATTGTGAAAACATAAATACACGACATGGTATCATGAAACAAATGGTGGAAAGTCTGAACAAAGCAATAATACAGGCGGCCACTGAGACCATTCCAAGAGGATCGAGGAAAAATTACAAACCATACTGGACTGAAGAACTACAAATTTCGGAGGAAAAAGTTGAAGATGCCAGGAAGACAGCAGAGAGAGAGAAAACAAACAACTGAAGCGAACATCTCACTCAAAGACCTCTCAGCAAAATATAAAAGAACAGTTAATGAAACAACAAGAGATTGTTGGAGGGAAATAACGGAAAACCCGAACTTTGACAGGGATGGAAACAAACTATGGAAACCAATGAAAGCCATAAACAATGAAGAACCCAGAAACAAACTAATAACAATTAAACAAGGAAATGCCTTGCTTACAGAAAACAAGGCTGCAAATGCACTAATGGAACACTATACTAGTGCAAACCACATTGATAATTCAACCGAACAGAAGAAAGCAGTCAAAGGCAAACAGACACATCGTAGTAATACCGAGACAGCAGCAGAATATATGATGGCAAATCTAAAAATGGAAGACACGGAACAGGCAATGAATACCCTAAAGAAGAAAACTATCACCAGGAAAGGATGGAGTCACAAATGAAATGCTAATAGGACTAGGGACTAAAGCAAAACACTATTAGCAGTCCTAAAAAAAAAAGAATAATTGTCCCACAGGCATGGAAGGAAGCAATACTAATACCAGTCCCAACGAAAGGAAAAGTCTGGGAGAACCAAATGGCTATCGACCTATCAGTCTACATAGCTGTGAAGGAAAATTAATGGAACGCATTATCAATGGCAGGCTAACATGGCATCTGGAATAAAACACCACACCAAGCAGGATTCAGAAAGTACAGATCCACTGAAGATCAAATAACCTATATGTTGAGTTGAGTTGGGTTGAGTTGAGTTAAGAACCGACATCACTGCACTCAGGACATTCCCATACGTGCTCAGTCCCCTCGTTCAACAGCCAGCGAAGAGTCACACTACTAATCGTTCCCACCGCTATCTGATTAAAAGTTCTCCTGGTCTTCCCTCTCAGTTTTGAGATTATTCCAGAACCCCTGCCGATCCCCCGCAATCTCATTCTTTTCACATATGGGTCCTCAATCTGTCCCTCCGCCTTCTCCACCTGGTCCCACAAGCGCACGACCACCTCCCCCGTGTCCATAGGCAAGATACCACCAAGAGGTGCCTTCCCTGCTAGCGTATCAGCCTGTTCATTCCCCCGTACACCCGCATAGCCAGGGCAAAATATTCATACAATTCTCACAATCTGTGACCTCTGAAGCGACGAGAGCCATTCCACACGAAACATTCCTTTCTCCACCTTGCTAAGCATATTCTTTGAGTCCGTAATGAACACAAATTGTGTTGCAGTAGTCTCCTCTAGCCACCGGAATGCCGCTGTTACTGCCTCCACCTCTATTCTCATGCTAGAGGTCGTAGTCTCATATGCCAGGCTCTCCTTTTTAAAGACTCGCCAATTAGCCTTTGCAATAAAGCCCAGCCACTACGTCTATTTCTCACCAATGACCCATCGGTGTAGATGACTATGTCACCTTGATGTGTGTTACTCTGGATCAGCTGTTGCACTTTAAACTCAGTGCTGCCCGCTGCCAATTCTCTGCACTCACGACCCAGAAATAACCTATATAGCTCAGGAAATAGAGGATGCCTTCCAAGCGAAAACACACACACTGGCGGTCTAGATAAATTTAGAAAAAGCATTTAGTAAAGTATGGAAGAAAGGACTGAAAGTAAAACTGCAAAGAAATGCATCTTTGTGGGGAAAATGTACAAATGGATCAGCCACTACCTTGTGAAGCGAACTGCGAGGACCAAAGTACAAGGAAAATCCAGCAAAAAGATGTTTTTGGAGCAAGGTGTCCCCATAGGAGGAGTTCCTTCACCAATATTATTCCTAGCATATATAAATCACATCACGGAAAATTTTCAACTAGAGTAAACATATACTCCTTTGAAGATGACGAAGCCATATGGACATCTGAAGAATATAATATTACTGCTAACAGAAGAATGCAGCAAACCTTACTAGCGCTAGAGGACTGGTCAAAATCATGGCTAGTGAAGATAAGTGAGGAGAAATCAAGATGCACAGTGTTCTCCCTCTCAAATAAAACTCAGCAACCTAAGCAGGTATTTAATGGACAAATATTGCGCCATGAACAACATCCAAACTATCTAGGAGTTACCTTTGATCGTCGCCTGACATGGTAGACACCGGTTGAGAAAATCCGAACAACAGCAAGGGAAAGAATGGCAATCACGAAAAAGCTTGCTGGTACAACGTGGGGAGCAGATGAGAAAGTTCTCAAGAAGTTATACACTGGACGGGTGAGGCCAGTACTGGAATATGGCATCGCAGCTTGGGCAACAGCAGCTAAGTCGAACTTTAATAAAATAAGTAGAGTCCAAAATCAAGGAATGCGGATCATAACTGAAAGCCTGAAGACAACGCCTTTTAACGAACTAGAAAAGATCACTTGTTTACAACCAATGCAGGATAGAAGAGATAGTAGAGCCCAGCAACAAGCAGGACAAGTTAGAAGATTGACATACCACCCCGTGTGTAAAAGGTTTAATGGTTTTGGAAAGGGAAGACTGAAGCGTAGCAACTTGTAGAAACTGCAAAACGAAAGATTAGGGCAGATCCTATACTTAACATATCAACAGTCAAACCCATTTACAATGCACACAAGTTCCCAGCTTGGAGACAGCAACAACTGCCTGAGATGATAGAAAACATTCCTGATATTGAGAAAAAGAGAATGAAACCAAAAGAAGAAAAATAGCCCCAAACTACATAAAAGAACATTACCCAAGTAGCAATTGGACCCCTGTATATACAGATGGATCAGCCAAAAATAGAAAATGGAGGAGGAGGAATTCTCCTAAATTAAATTTTTAAAATGGAGTGAACAAAACCAGAGTCAGTGATAACTGGAAATTTTCAAGTAACTTCAAAGCAGAGGCTTTGAAAACTGCAGCAGAAATGCTCTTGATGGAGGACAATAAAGAGAAGCAAATAGCTATCTTCACAGATGCAAAGTCAGCTGTGTCAATACTGAAGAGCAAAAACAGTACAGAACTAGCAGACCTAAGAGCAGCACTCCATGGGCTATGTCAGAAATTTAAAAAAAATGTGTAATACAGTGTATCCCATCACATTGCGGTGTACCTGGAAATGAAGAGGCTGACAGACAAGCAAAACAGGGTGGACGACTACCACAGCCTGACATAGACATAACCTATAATGAGGCAAAGAGATTTATAAAAAGCACTTATAGAACCAAATGGGAATCATAGCATCAATGCCACCAGAAAGATGATGCATATTACAAACTTGATGGAAGTGAACATGTAACCAACTTCAGACTCCACACAGGACATAACAGGCTGAAATACCACTTGTTCAATAAACTAAAGATTGGAGATACCCAGGTTTGTCTATGGGACATATTTTTCTGTCTCATCCCATACCATAGTAATTTATGCCTCTCCCATCCCATCCGATTCCACGGGATTCCCATTATAATATTAATATGGAATACAGTTCAAATAAAATTATGAAATTTATGAAAGTTTAGGTTTAGTGTCTACTAAATAGGACGACATGTACAAATAGACATGTAAAACGACAGAATTTATTAATGTTAATATTCAAGAATATTTTATTTTTTTAAAAAAGGTTTAACCTAAATATGACAATTCGGTGTCATTCGGACACTCTCATTGTTTCTGAGTCACTCTGCTCATTCAGGACATTATTAATTTTCTGCTGGTCGACTGTTTCTAATAATTCAGTTACTCAAGATACTTCCTTAACCATTCCAACAATTTTCATCTTACATGCAAATCTGATATACACAGAGTATATAACGAGAGCTGGTAACTTCCGTTTTTGTAACTTACTCAACAACAATCCAGCTGCATTAAATAAGCGCTCTACGGCTGCTGATGACAATGGTATGGCCAAAACAATTTTCGCAATTGCTGTTAGCAGGCTTGGCCATGGGAATGTTATTCTCATGGGAAAGGTTCGTTGGGATGGGACGGGATGGGACAGAAAAGTATGTCCCATAGACAAGCCTGGCTTTTAGCTGTGGAAACATATGTTCATTTTTCCAATAATGTAATGGTTGTGAAGTTGGTTGCCATATTATTTTAAACATCGCGACTTCATCCTCAAGGCATTTGTTTCTGGGATCTTCAAACGTAAGTGCTTTGTTTGGTCCGATCACAAAATAAGTCAAAATCACTTTTCCGCTTTTGTTCTATAATTACTGCTACTTCACATACATCAGATGATTCAGAAGAAAGACTTAAATCCTTGATGAATGACATAACAGGTGGAACAACAGACTTGGAAACAGCGATCCAATCATTGGCCGGTTTATTGGTGTTCACATTCCCTTTCTTCTTAGTATAAACTGACTAGACCATGTCTTCTATTTTGGCTTTAATGTCAACCCCAGTAAGGAATGCTGTAGTAACTGCCAGAGAACTGACGCAGTATGGCCAAACTTTTTCTCCAATAATTTTAGAACGGACAAACCCGTCGCAGAAATACCCTTTAACCTCTGCATTATTGTTGTGGATAGTCTACGCCTGACTTGTTGTGACCAGTCCGCACTGTTGTTGATCTTTGAGCTAAGATATCCCAAGTTCGTGATAAATTGAAGTTATTCATTGATGATTGTGGTTTGTGGTTGATGTGTAGTTTTGTTCGTGAGCTTTTAGGTGCAAACTCCAACACACACAAATATTGTGAATATCGTTGTGTCCCTTGCGAGCCAAAATCAAGTGTTACTTTATGTAATTTTAATGTCAGTTGCATAGTCGTAGGAACTCCGACGCGGAGCAAACACGGCAGTGGGCTTCAGATCTTCAGAAGCAAACCCCGTTCCCCAAGCATTTCGAACCTTCAATTTCCTAATACTCTCTGGGGGCGGTCCCGCCCGGGTCATGACTCCGGGCGTCTGTCCCCTGCCGTGGAGACGTTGTTCGGTCAGTTTAGTTATCCCTGATGTCCTTTCGCTTGCCCCTTCGCTGTTACCTTATCCATTCTCAAGCCACGGCCTCTGTAGCCTCCACTTGTCTCCGATGCCGTGTACCTTCCTCGTGCCCCGTTCACGGCACCACACCCTGTTAGGAAGCCGGATTCTTCATTTCGACTCGGACCCACCTCTTGGTCTGTCTGCAACTGACTAGACCATGTAGTATGCATATCTCGTGACAATATGAGGTGGGGGTTATTATGGCAGCTTTGTTAAATGCGCTAGGACTGGGTGCGACCTACGGTCTATTACCGCTATATTGTGGAGGTTGGACGTCGGCCGACATTTGCGTGATTGACTGCACTGGGACTCGCCACCACGTTCAAAGTGAGGACTAAAGAGCGGACACGAAACGTTGTAAAGTTCGAGGTTTTCATTGTGAAAATGTTGGTATTGCAGTCACCGCTTCTAACCATACTAGTGCCGAGACTCATTCCAATTTAGGTTGCGGCAGTTCCACAGCCAGCACGAGGCCTTTTCGGCAGCCTCAGACAGTCGTTTTTCAGCCCGGGCCCTTGCACGTCCTTTGATGCCCATTCACTTCAGCACATCGAACACGGAGTAGAAGACGAGACCTCGCGCGCCTACCTCGACGGCGAACAGCCTGACGGTGTAACCCTCCCGCCTGAGACTCGCGACCATGTCATTGTACTTCTCTGTCTTGTACAGGTGTTGCTCCTCAATATTCGATTCGTACGGGGCAGTCAGCTCAATCAGCGTTAGCTGCTTGGCTGACGAGGAGCTAAGCACAATGTCAGGTCGCAAGCCAAACTTTCGGATCACCTCAGGGTAATTGCCACGGTCCTTTAGGTCTACTGTCAGTTGCCAGTCCCTCGCACGTCGAAGACGGTAGCAAGCGGCAAGTCGTCAGCTTTACCATTTTTGCGCCCTGCTCGGACGAAGGAAATTTCCATCGGCCTCGGTCCGTTCCCCTCTTTGTTAGCTTCATCCTTGCCACGTCCACTATGGCGGCCAACTCGGTCAGGACTTTGTTATGTCGCCAAGTGAAACGCCCTTGGGTCAGGGCGACCTTACAACCAGACAGCACGTGCTCCGCTGTCTGGACTATCTGGCTTTCTTATGGAGGGGACAGAACGGGTCGGTGGTTAACCCCCACGTCGCCAAGTTGGCACCTGATGGCAGGACATCGTAGAGGGATCGGATGACGAAACTTAGACGCAGCGGTGCCATGCGCCAGATCTCATTCCACGTAATGGATCTCTGCACTACCGCCTCCCATGACATCCACTGCGCCTGCTGCGCTTGCTGGGCAGCCTTGCGGACTCTTCCGTCATCTTCCCCCTTGCGGATCTCCTTGACCACCAGGTCCCTGCGTTCCTTGGCATTCGCCTTGGACCACATCGGATCATTCACTTGGAATCCGAACCCCTGCTTGCCAAGCTGGGTGTGGCCCATTACCTCCTTCAGCTGGAGTGTGGCCTGGGCTTGTTCGACTGCGCTGACGACCTTCCACCTCCTTCCCGTCTTCAAGGCGGGAACCGAAGCGCTAACCGTTATGTCTGGAGACTCGCGCAGCATCATCTCGAGTCTGGCTTTTCCGGCCTTAAACTCTTCCATGAGGGACAGGAACGGGAGGACGAGCTTGCTCTGCTTACAATACAATGCGACAGTCGTGAGGCATGTGGGTGCTCCATGCCACTTTCTGCTTGTCTTGCCCTCCATTTCGCTCACTTCGGTCACGCCAATATCATATATTAGTAGTGGCCACAGGAGTTTTGGAATAAGCATAAATTGGAGAACCCAGATGTTGAACTTGCCTATCAGCCTGGTTTTATCGATGGTATTAAGGCCGTTCGTCAGCATTGCTTTTATCTCTGCCACCGCGTTCCTGTCCGTCAGGGTTGAGTCATACACACGCCCGAGACTCTTCACAGGTTCTTCCATCACCGTGGGAATCGCTTGTCCAGACACAGTGAACCTCCTTTCCACCGCCTTACCCTTCAAGATCTACAGGCTTCTCGATTTCTTTGGCTTGAAGCTCATCCTGCACCATGCGAATCAGGTCGTCCAGCCTGAGGAGAACGCTGCGAGCATCGCTCTCCTTCGGTGTCAGGATAGTCGTATCGTCCATGAAGGCCTTCAGCGATGGCGTGTTCACCCCTTCGCTGAGCTTCGGACCGTGTGCATAGCCGGATGCCGCATCCAGTATGACCTGCATGGCCATGACAAATAGTATCGGCGAAAATGTGGCTTATCACTGATAGAGACAGCGCTTTTCGCGTGTTGTTTCATACACAGAATAGTCGGTTGTTAAAGTTTGCAGAAGCGATAATGATCCATCTGCACAAGCCAATTTTGTGCAAACAGAAAGACATGATAGTCAATTTAAAATTACCATGGTAAACAACTGATATTACTGTGTGAACATGTGTATATTTCAGCTTGAACGATGAATCTAATTATTTTACTCTATGTTGTGTGACATCTGCAGTATGTACCAATAAATCATACTATATATGGTTTGAGTTTTCGTTATTCAAACACTGAACGTAAAACTTGCCTAGTACATCAACAGCAGCTGAAAAATGCACCGTCCTGTAAGGGATATGCAACATTAAAAAAAAATAAACATTATCTATGGTATTGAACAAATGATGTGCCGTGATTTGCTCACACACTGAAATTCAGTCGCGAACTTGTTCAGTATACTTACGGCAAGCATATGTTTTGTTAGTATGGAAGTGAAGGGGAATGATCATATCAATATTCCCAAAAATAGTTGATTGGCTTTCACGAAGCTAGATTTATGCTGGAGTAACATGTTTTAAAACAGTAATGGGCTAAAGATGATGCAGTGAATGATAAGTAATGGACTAAAGATGATGCGGTGATTGATAAATAACGTACTGAAGACGAGGCGGTGATCGGTGAGTAATGTGCTGAAGACGAGGTGGTGGTTGATGAGTAATGTTTAGTCGACGGATCAACATCACGTCACACGGGTGTAACCCATAAGTGCTCCGTTCTACTCCTAACTCAAACCTGAGTCAATGGAATCTCAGCTGAGTGCATGAACACCGTAGCACCGGCGAGAATAATGAAATACTTTGGGTAGATTTTTAACTGGAAATTTTGCCCGGGCAGCGCCTGTTAGGCTACTCTTCTTCGGTTTTCAACTGCCAAGGTATTTTTTTTTACGTGCGCAACAATATACACGGGCGTCCGATCTCACTACCCAGTTTGACAGTGTCGTCAACCATTAAGACCAGCCGTCTTAGAGGACTCTGTTGTGACCGAAGGATCGAGTACAATGTAACAGTATTGTTAGAATGCAATATGCCTGGTATCAGGAAGTTAGGTTTTCCCGCAAAATGAATGCCAGCCAACACGCACCAATTGGTCACCACCCTGACGTAAAGGAAACTGCGAAATACTTAAGGTGGTAACCATAACACGTTTGGGGGTAGTCATGATTTGGGAGACCATCCGGAAGGTACGAATGCAGAATTGTGATAGGATAACATCTGAAAAGATACATATATTATAATCAATGAAGGGCAATCCGGTTATAATTTCGGCGTCAACAAGAAGAATGAAGAAGATGTATAATAAGGGATAAGCCTTATGGCGTTGCGAATTGTACATTATAATTAAGAAAGGAGAGAAGCTTCGGACAACCCGTAACCTGATCTTATATTCTGTAACCAGCGCGTTTTGATACAATGTTAACGTGAGATGAAGCATTTTTGTATCACCCTGACTGTCGACAATCCCCAGAGAAGAAAGAAGGCCTTTAAGAATTAAATAAAGCAAACTCAAGAAGCGAAACCAGGATGTCTCTGTACGCAATTTCGTTTTGTTGGTTTGGTATTTGTATTTATGAATTATGTTAGATTCAAGCAGTCGCGGCACACTCGACGAAGTACCTAACAGCAAGAAGCAAAACCTACCTACGACACTAATTGACCTCTGAAATACGTTGCACCTCTCTGAGCCAGTAATGATCGGCTGACTAATATCGCACTGTGACAACAGTGGTAGACTCCGTTCTTATACATTTGATGATATTCCATGTGTTGGTTGCTGTCAGGATCTTGCGGCAGCAAGACTCTGGCTCGTTGGCTGACAAGTGAGATACTAAATACTGTCACTAAATAACTCCATGTGACACAATGCAACAACTTTATTCGCGCAACGCGCACCTCACAATCAATGCATATATCGCGTAATCACAATTCATCATACAATCAATACATAAAAAAGTCGCTTAAAAGTCGACAAGGTCGACTTCATCGCACCGGTTTTTTTAAAATCCCATATGGCTCAGTCTCTTTCCGCATCGCGGAAAGCGTCACACAAAGCACGAACCCCGTAGCTTTTAGCGACGACCCACAGGAGTCTCCGAAACATTTAACTCGTAAACCGAAGGGTGCGGCCCGGAATCCAACCCACAACCTTCGGAGCACGAGTCAAACGGCTTGACCACTTCGCCACAGAGACTCCCCAATACATGCAATCAATCAATACATAAATGCAATACACTTACAAGTCAATAACCCAGGCGTTCGGTCTCTTACACTCGTACAGGCTAGCTATCGATTCACGCTCAAACATTCGCTTCATTGCATTCGCCATTCAAACGTCGGTCCGCTACGATCTCCCAAGCCTGTCTGTCTAGCCGTTCAGCATTCTCGTCAGTCGGAGTAGATTCCCCCTGCGTGAACCACTAGTTTCACGCTGTGTCTTGACTGACCAGCAAGGGCTTAGCGTCGCTCAGAGTTGAGCCTGGCTGGACTTCCCTGGCGTCGTCGAAGACGCCGCGTTGTAACTAACGTGTTTAACACCGCTCAGAGTTGAGCTCGGTAGCATTTGCCTGGCGTGGGTACAGACGACGCGTTGCAACCATGGGTGAGAATCTGACAGTTGCAACAAAATTCAACAAGAATTCATAAAACTCATAAATTGCAGAAATGTAGGCACAAATGAAGAACTTCGTCTTATTCAGATTTTGCTGGTTCTTTATTCTTTTTCTTCATAGAGCAGTTACAACTTGGGACGCAGAGGTGTTTCCAAGGCACCAAGGCCGGGTTATATACTGGCCAAGACCTATTGACGCGTCCTCGTCGAGCGTCCTGGGCAACAGGTCCCTTCGGGGTCCTGGCTAAAGTCAGTAGGATCGCCGATTCCTCCGAAGTCGGAGAATGTCTGCCTGTATGGCGAGGACCCACCAGTCTGCACACCAATCAGCCAGACATGGGACAACGTGATACTCACGCAAACCTCAGCTCTTGCATGACATCACACTGATGTTGGACAACAGGATGCCTTCATCCGACATACAGGACTTCGCGTTGGAGCTCAAGCCAACGAACACAAGCAAGCAAGCAAGTTACAACTTGACATGTCATAAAATAATGGGTGCTCAGAATGTCCCCGTTAGAATGTCCCCGTTACGATATAAAATAATTCTTAACAGATATTCTTTTGACATATTCTCTATTTCTCCTTCGACATCCTTCATCATATTCAACTTGGGACAACATCACTTCGTCCTCATCCTCTTTATTAAAAAGCAACGTTTACTACAAACCAGATGAAATCTGTACACATATCACAAACACGTCTACCCTGGTTGACTGCTGGATGGCTTCTCTCCCGACTGTTGATGTTGCCATCCATCCATCCATCATGTGCCATGCCGGTAAATGTGGGCGGTCATGTTTTGTCATCTCACTCGATCACCAGAGTCGTGGATCAGCTCCGTGTTTCTGTCTAGACCATGCCACAAGTTCAAACCATCCAGGTACTTGCTTTTAGTCTTCATCTTGGTCTGTTCCCTTCGATCTTGCCAGTTGTCACCAAGTTCTCCAATTCATTTCTTCTCATAACATGCCCAAAACATTTTGACTGTCTGCGTCTAATAACTCTAATCAGTTTACGATCTTCATTTGTTTCTTGAAGGACTTGTTCATTGGTCTTTCTGGCTGTCCATGGAATTCTTTGCATTTTCCTCAGAAACCACATTTCTACAGCCAGCAGATGTTTTTCAGCTTGACTGCTCATTGTCCAAGCTTCATATCCATATAAAAGTACAGGTTCTATGTAGCACCTCAACACTCTTTTTCTCGTTTCAATTGACATCTTTTTATTGGTCAGTATGTTTGTCATCTTGCTAAAGGCTACCTTTAGAAGGAGACGCCGTTGGAACTACATCGGCCATGTACTCAGAATGGACAAGATAAGACTCCCCTACCAAGCCCTCATATGGTCACCGGTAGGGAAAAGAAAACGGGGAAGACCAAGAGAGACCCTGCGTAGAACCATCATTAGAGAAGGCTCATTCAATGGCCAAGTAAGTATCCAAGATCTACAACAGATAGCAGCGAACCGCCAGGCATGGAGAGACAGGACTTCTGCCCTATGCGCCGCCTTAGGCTCAAGAGGAAAGACTAACTAACTAAAGGCTACCTTTGCCATGGCGATTCTTGTTCTAATCTCTTCAAGGCATCTCCCATCAGATGTTATTACTGTTCCGAGATAATTGTACCTATTCACTTGTTGAAGAATATTCCCATTTACTTGTATATTACATTGTGGTATTTCGTTCTTCCTAGTGACGACCATAATCTGTGTCTTTTTACAATTTAATTCTAACCCTCGTTGTTCACTGTGTGTAACAACTGTATCTCCTAAATGTTGCAGGTCCTGTTCATTGTCTGCAATCAAGACTGTCCCATCTCATCTCATCTCATCATGTTCCTCTTGTACCTTGCGGTGTCGAGGGCAATCAAGACTGTATCGTCTGCATATCTAATGTTATTGATGCATCGTCCCCCAATGTTGATTCCTTCCATATCTTCTATATTTCTGAAAATACTTTCACTGTACAGGGAAATCAGATCTGGAGACATTACAAACACTGCCTACAGTGGATCCATCGCCATGCTTTCCTATTTTTGCGTTGAAATCATCCATTATGATATTTATTTCTGATTTTTTGCAGTTCTTCAAAGCAGACTCCATGTCGTTATAAAATTCCTCTAAACTTTGATGTTGCCAACCTACGTAATTGTTCCCCCAAAACGTCTCGTCATACCTGTATTTTACTCTGGTGCTTTTTAGTGCATCTCTCATTACTATTTTCTATCGCACTGCATTACTTTTACTATCTCACTTCCACGCCTGAGCTGTACTATGTCAATCCACGACCATCACCTATGTAACTTCTGTAACAATCACTCTGTTATACCAGAGACCAGGGGAATTTTTGTTACTAGAAGACTACATGAAGAAAAAAAAACCGGTCCTCACCGGATCTTGAACCCGAGACCCCCAGCACTCGAGGCGGACACCATACCTCGAGACGGTGAATATTGGAGCGAATGATGGGTAATGTGATCTTGGCCTTTTGGCTTAGATGATCACAGGACACACAGGGGCGTGCTGACCTAATGGGGTGTTTTTTGGCCCCTGAGGAAACCGAGAGCCCTTATTAACTAAAATTAGACCAATGTGTCATTGTGATGACTGCCTCAGCTGGTGCCCATTTACGGATCAGGTGCATATAGGTCCGCTCTTATTCACTGTCGTCATGCAGGAGGAGATGTACTTTGATCTGGGACATATTTTTTTAAATGTTGCATATACCTTACAGGACGTTGCAGTCAACACCAGCATTTTTTTCAGCTGCTGTTGATGTACTAGGTAAGTTTTACTTTCAGTAGTTTGCCATTGCTTTCTGAACGAGCGGCTCCCATACAAACACATTATAACACAACGCTGCTGCATAAATCGGTTGAAGCTGAGTTCCGAACGCCTTGTCAGCGGCTCACCGCGTTAGCAAGCCTTTGGTCACGGAGCCCTTTGATCTGGGACTGATTACCAAACGATTATTGGCCTTTATAAAAAGACCTGACAAAAATTAGATATTATTTATCGGCGCAATGTCAGACTTGCATTGAAAGATAACAAATAAGCCATGGGATTTCAAGGGAAAGTAGACATATGGGTTATAAATTTTCACGCTTATAAAGTATAGCCAAATTATTTATACAATTTCTAAAAATATCTTAAATCTCTTATAAAATTGCCTTTGAAATTTATGTTCTTTAAGAAAATGTATATAAATTATTTAAAAATTGGAGACAATTACTACAAGTCTTATATCACATAATAAATATATTATAATTCGAGTTATTTCCCTTGCAATAACTTATGTTGTTATGTCCCTTAGTTAGGTTGTAGACATCATCCTCATTGCACATCGGACCATTCAGTCCATAAGTGCTCGGATCCCCTCCTCAGTAAATCCTGCATCGTGTAGCGGCTAAAGACATCAGTTCTGTGTTGGTTTATCAATCTTCTTTGGCTTCCTGCGTAATGTTCTTGTTTGGCCACACCTCTTTTAACCGATTCAGCGCCGAGGGTTAATATATCGCCAAATATGACCTCCCATTTGGACAGAAGGAAAAAATATCGCCATACTAGGGTCATTGTGTTATTTGTTTTGTTTCACAGTATCTTCCGTGCTCAGTGAACGGAAATGTACATTATAATATTTGTTCATTTGATTGTCTACCATGTATGGTCCAAACTTACGTTTTGTTTGGCACTGAATCAGTTAATTTGCTGTTCTCGCAGTCTGACCATGGTTGTAGATTCGCAGTCATCACTTGGTTCTAGTAAAAGTCTTACTTCTCGTAGAGCATTCAGAATGTCCGTCTGGTCCATGGCGCGTCCGCCCTCCACATTAGCCTTACCCGCGAACTTTTCAGCCCGCTCATTTCCTTGTACTCCCTCATGCCCTAGCACGAAGATGAAACTAATCTTTGCCAGCCGAGACCGCTCCAGAGACAACAACCACTATCTTCGGATCCATCCTGTCTCTATGCTCTTGAGCATGCTCATTGAGTCGCTAAGGAAACATGCCCTAGTGAATGTCTGTGTCTCGAGCCATGTTATTGCTTTACTTACTGCCATGACTTCCATAGTCAGGCTACTTGTGTTCTCCACAAAAGCACCAGAGTCCTCCTTCACAATTCTCCCTCCGGCCCGCGCTGTAAAGGCCCATGAGCTTCTCACATGTCGGACCACCAACCCATCTGTGTAAATGAACGTAAAATCACCGTCTAACGAATTCTCGAAAATCAACGCTTGTACTTCCGCCTCCACAGCAGCCGGATTTTCTTGTCTGCATTTTCTGTCTAGTTGGATGCAAACTGAAAAGGACATACAGAAATCTGTTGGCACTTATACCCACTTCTCGCCAGGTTCTAAGTCCTCCAGTAATCACACCTGTTGAAGAATATCTTTGGCTTGACCCATCCACCACCGTCCTCTTTTTAACCTGCTGCCCTTCACCTTCCTAATTTCACTATGCAGTGAATATTGTGTGTTTGCGTTAACTCTGATGTAGGCACGTGCTCTGCAAATTTGTAGTCTGTCTTAAATGGTTAGAAAATCAAGAAGGTAGCGCATCGCCCTGCATGATGTATCTCTTGTACATCCAAGAATAGTGCGCATCGCTTCGTTTTGTATCCTTCCCATCCTTTCTATCTGCTTACGGCTGAGAGTCAGGATCGCCATCGCATACTCAAAAACAGACATGACCAGTCCCTCGTATAGGAGGCATATATGGCGCTGCTAACAGTTTGCTGCCGCCATCACCCGCATCGCAGCTAAACCCCGCTTGGCCTTTGTTATCACCTGGTCTATGTGCTCATTATAAGCAAGGTTTCTATCAAAACGTATCCCCAGGTAATACATTGCCTGCGTTCTTTCCACGGTCTTTGAACACAGATTAATAGTTGGTGTTGGAGTGTTGGCAATATGATTATTCAAAGAGAACCATGTCACTGTTGCCTTTGTTGGGTTGACCGTTGCCCCAGCTTCAGCACACCAAGCATTCATGCGATTGAGTTCGGTTTGCAGTTCCACAGCAACCTGATCTCTATCCTTACCCTGATGATACACTAACACATCGTCGGCATAAGACAATGACATCCCCGGTCCGGTGATTCTGACAGTGTAATCGTTGAACAGCACCGGAAATAATAGTGTCCCCAGGAGGGAGAGTAATAGTAGGCCAGGATATATTGTTGTTGGTTCCGAAGTCAAACTGCCACAACTGAAAACTACTTTCAGTAGGAAGAGGGTTCCAGCGATCCAACTAAGGAGGAACGGACTTATCCTGAGTTCAAGAAGCTGAAGCATTACAAAATCAAATGGTACTCTGTTGTACGCGTCCTCAAGATCAATCGCTGCAGCAAAGGTTTCAATGTTTCACAGTCTTGTGTTTACTCACAATCAGGCAACGTCATCTGTACTTCAAATAACTTCAGCTCGTGCAGATGTTTTTATACGGAGTTTATTTCAGGCAAGCCTGATAATCAAATAAGGCGTTATCTGCCTGACACATCATTATACTAATCGCCACTCGACACACAATATATATGTATATCTACATCATCAATCAAGATCACTCTCTCGTTAACATCGCATGCATTCACAACACTAGATAATGGCTTCAGAACAACACTACGTCCAGTCGGAAGGCCGTCCTGTCCCTGTCTGAAACCGCTCAGGTAGTCGCTTGCCTACGTGGTCAAAACTTCCTCGTGTGGTTCGCAACTCTGCGTGCCGTTCTCTTCGCACGCAGCACTAATGTCTTAGCAATCGTTACCCTCTAAAGTTCTATTCTAGTTTACGTCGTCACGGTATTTTCCGTGACCTATTGTACCCGCCCCTGTTCTCGGGTCGGTCCCTCTGTTGTCCTAACTATAACACATTAGTGTCCCCACCCGAGTCAAGTCTTATTACTGTTCTTATGTTCTAGCTTGGGTGCTGTCTATACCTTTATAGAGGTCCTGTCTCTATGTCCTATTAGTCCTTGTCCCTCTTCTGTCACTAGTCGGTCCTGCTATCATCCAACACCTTGACATTCTCTCGTCGTCCCTCGTATTGCGTCACCAGATTAATGTAGTAGGTGTGACGCAATGTCATCGTAGCATATACAATTAGTCTGGTCTAATTTAGTCAAGGGGTTCACTGCTCTATCATAAGGTAAACTTCTGTCTCAAATAAGTCTGGTCACTAGTAGCTGTATCTACCCACTGGTTTTAGATCAGCTTAACACATCTCCACTCTAAGCAAGAGTCATTACATTACACTCTTGGGAGCTGTGTTGAACCAGGGCGCGTTAACAAACTAAGCCCCTCAAAATACCGATTAACCGATATCCCAAAGCAAATTGCTCCTATTATGGATGCAATACATGAATCTAACATTCATGGCTCCTGTGAAATGTAATTTCACTTCTCTTTTCAGTTGTGTGTATGCCGATATAAGCCTATCTAGCTCCCGCTTGTGGATAAATATTCAACTCGCCCTTCCTCTTATTCTAAGTCTGTAGTGTCCGCTGATACAGTGTTCCGTCCCTTTGAAAACAACTGCTGTTTGTATATTTAACTGTTTGTTTTCCTGTTTGTCTGCGTGTAAATATTTACTTTATATGTGTTGCAATTAGAAACATAACTATGTGTCTATAATTGATGTATTTAGGTCTTCGAGTATCACAGGCAGGTTAATGTCCGTCACAAAGTAATGCCTTTGCTTAATTTATGACGTACTTCGCCGATCTGGGATTCTAGAAAACAACCATTCGTGTAATGCAATAGTGGCTATAACACACATAAAAATACACACTTCACATGGTTTACACAGAAGACGCAGAAAACGCTATACTTAAGAAGTTATCTAAAAGATGTTGAACAATATCATCGCATCTTTAGTGTTTTCCGCCATCATATCGGCACGATTCGCTTGACAGCACTTCTCAGCGCTATCAAGTCAAGACGCCTTACACATTTCAAGCAGCCTGATACGGGGGGGGGGGGGGGAAATGGCACGTCGTAATAGCACAAAGAAACAAGCAGCTTCCAAGATGCATAGTGAGAACACCGACCAGACTATCAAGAAGACGAACCTGCCTTTGGAGAGTCTGCATGCAAGCTGTAATAAAGTATCTGAACCTACAGTCAATGAAACTACCAATAAGAAGAGCGACGACTACCCACAGACGAACACAAAAACTTGTGAGAGGAAGGAGGACCAAGACACCAGAATCAGAAACACTGATTCAAACACAGTCAGATGGGTGGTCAAGCGGCTAAAAATGGAGCTTACTGATCAACAAATACAGAAGCAGCTGCAGGAAGAAAATCTTCACGTCAACATTTTGAAGGCAGAGCGGATTCTTACCTACTCAGAATTAAATGAGATGCTCCACACCAGGGACTGGGCGAACCCGGGCCGGGTCAGGCAGACAGACAGACAGACAGACAGACAGGCAGACAGACAGACAGACAGACAGACAGACAGACAGACAGACAGACAGACAGACAGACAGACAGACAGATAGATAGATAGATAGATAGATAGATAGATAGATAGATAGATAGATAGATAGATAAACAGACAGGGAGGGAGGGAGGGATAGACGGAGGGAGAGACAGAGGGATGGGTCTATTAGACAGACAGACAGACAGACAGAGATAGATAGATAGACAAACAGACTGACAGAGACAGACAGACAGTCAGACAGACAGATAGTCGGTAACGGGAACGAGAACTTATATGACTACTTATATGAATTAAATGAGATGCTCCCCACCAGGGACTGGGCGAAGCCGGGCCGGGTCAGGAAGACAGACAGACAGACAGACAGATAGACAGACAGATAGATAGATAGATAGATAGATAGATAGATAGATAGATAGATAGATAGATAGATAGATAGATAGATAGATAGATAGATAGATAGATAGATAGATAGATAGACAAACAGACAGGGAGGGAGGGAGGGAGGGATAGACGGAGGGAGAGACAGAGGGATGGGTCTATTAGACAGACAGACAGACAGACAGAGATAGATAGATAGACAAACAGACAGACAGACAGACTGACACAGACAGACAGACATACAGACAGACAGACAGACAGACAGACAGACAGACAGACAGACAGACAGACAGTCGGTAACGGGAACGAGAACTTATATGACTACTTATATGAATTAAATGAGATGCTCCCCACCAGAGACTGGGCGAAGCCGGGCCGGGTCAGCTAGTTACATGATAATAATACTACACGAAAACAGCAGCATGAACACACAATCACTTGTCTGAATCAAAGTAAAAGTTGACGCTGCCATCCCTGTTGCTATCCGCCATTTAATTCAAATTTTTTTTCCGTCACGCATTTATGAAAACTATACGTTTATCCACGCCTGACTAGGGGTCAAACATACATCAAAACAGACACTACCGACAAAGATATATACATACCAATTATACATACACATTTATGTGTATATTTTCACTCAGACACGCGCGCGCACACGCACGCACGCACGCACACAGCACGCACACACACACACACACACACACACACACACACACCTACTTATACGTATATGTGCAGACATATCTATGCATGCACAAACTAATACATATTTAGATATATCTCTATGTTTGTATACCTTATCCAAATCCCACAGAAAAAATTTGAAACGTGTATATTCCCTTTTGTCTAAGTGGTTTTGAATATTTGTGTGATTTTGTTATAAGGCCTGACAAAAGTTACATACAATTGTGTAAATCAAATATCCATCCATCCATCATGTGCCATGCCGGTAAGCGTGGGCGGTCATGTTCTGCCATCTCATTCGATCAACAGAGTCGTGGATCAGTTCCGTGTTTCTGTCTCGACCATGCCACAAGGCCAAGCCATCCAGATACTTGTTTCTAGGTCTTCCCCTTGGACTGTTCCCCTCGATCTTACCAGTTGTCACCAAGTTCTCCAAATCATTTCTTCTCATAACATGCCCAAAAAATTGTGACTGTTTACGTCTAATGTCTCTGATCAGCTTACGATCTTCATTTGTTTCTTGAAGGACTTCTTCATTGGTCTTTCTGGCTGTCCATGGTATTCTTTGCATTTTCCTCAGAAACCACATTTCTACTTTTTTTTTTTTTTCCCAACTTTTATTTCATACAAAGCAATGTGTATTTACAAGTTGTAATGTGTGTTTCTTTTGTTTGTGTATATTACAGAGCGTTGCCGTTTGTTAGTGTTAAGTGTGACATTGTGAATGAAACATACAAAAATATATACAGTTATGATAATATGACATTTGTGGCATAGTGCATGTAGATACGCATTCCTTGCATATACTTCACTTCCGCAAGCGGAATGCATGAAACACCTGTCTATCTCTCCCTCTCCTCTCACTCTCTCTCTCTCACACACACACACACACACACGCACACACACAAAACACACGCACACACAATCTCGTGCTTTCTGGAGACCGCAGTACATTTAAATGCCCCGCGCTTGGACAATAAACTTTAAACTATCATTTCCATTAAAATGTGGCTTCCTTGTAATTTCTGGGTCACTAAGCTCCCGAGGCGAAGGTCGTTGGTGTTGTTGCCTGATGACTAATTTCAGGGTGACGCTCTAGTCCATGATAGCTTTTGTTTGGGGGACAAGAATCAGGGATTTACTACTAGCAATTAGGGTCCATGGTCTGTCCCCAGGGAGATAATTGGTCCAAAATTGTGATAGTGTCTGGCTTTTATATACAATGGGAAGGACTTAAAACCTGGCCACTAAAATCCACCTTAGCTTACTGGGTACTTAAAGGGCTCATCGAATTTGTTTATACATGGTGGTGCATATTTTTCTTTTGAAACATATCATTACCATATACCATCATTTTAATACTTAAGATACCGACTTGGTTTAAGGACTGCTACACGCACGCACGCGTGCGTACGCGAAAACACACACTCGTACACATGCGCGTGCAAATTCATGCACCACACACGCACACACACCTGCATCCACACACAGACGCATACATATGTTACTGCCAACGGCACAGACACCCATCCACAATATATTTCATGTTGCACATTCAAATATAATAATGGGAAAATTAATAATAATAGTAGCAGTAATAATAATAGTATTAATAATAATAATAATATAATTGTAAGATTATTAATACCATCAATAAATACATTTACAGTTGTAGTATCCTTTATTTAAAACAAGTTATTTGCTTCTACTGTAATATGTGCTGTCTTCAGCCAAATATTTTACGAGATTTGCGCTTGTGGGGCTAAGATTAGAATGTTTGCGACTTTTTGTTGATAAAGTTGTTGGACAATTTCTTTGTTGATTGTTCTGTAATTGTATAGTGCTTTGTTTCTTAATGTCCATATAAGATTTCTGTACTCTGCCAATAGAACAAGTAGCTTTGTGTGGGTGTCTTGTGTGGAGTAAGGAATGGAATTTATCATGATTGCTTTGTAAACATCTGTTCTTTGTTTCAAATGAGTGTTTAGGATGTTTTGTAGGAGGTTTCTTGTTGGCATGATTGTGTTGCATTCGTAATAGATGTGCTCTTCTGATTCTTGGACGTTCCGTCTACAAAGCTGACACTGTAGTATTTGTTTAGTTATTTTTGCTGTTCTCTCTGTTGTTGGGGTCATGCTGTAAACAAGCCTATATGTAATTTCCCTTGCTTTTGGAGTAATCTGCTTGTTGTGAATATTTGAGAAAATTTCGGTATAATCTTTTATGAAATATCTATGTCCTCTTTTAATTCTGAGATGTACCGGAGTTGCTTGTAATTTAACTAAATGCCTGTAGATTGTATGTAGTTTTCTTGTGTAGTAATTTTTCATGTCCTTTAATGGCTGAAATACATGTTTTGTAGAACGTTGGGAGAGTGCCAAAATAATGTGAGGATGTATTCCTAATAGGTTTTAAAGAAGATAGCCTAATTCCAATGTAATAGTGTGCTGAAGGGTGTTTTTCTGGGTGTTGTAGGATTTCACCTACGTGTTTGATCCTAAGTGCTTGTATTTGGTTGTTATGTCTTGGAGGGCGATACCTCCATCTTTTTTGTCTTGCATGAGTGTAGTATGTTTGATACTGTAGATGGTGCTGCCAAACACAAAGCGTCTAATCTCTTTGTTTATGTTTGTGGCAGTTTGACGTGGGGGATCTAGGATTGTGCACAGATATAGTAATTTTGGAATTATATATGTATTAACAATGGTACTTCTACCAAATATGGTAGTTGTTTTGTATTTGTATCTCTGTAACATATCTGTTATTTTCTTCTCTAGATGTTGCCAAGTGTCTTTGTGTGTCTGATTTGGTTGACATGGGAAGACTATTCCGTACACTTTTATAAGATTGTTTGATGTTAAGTCAAATGGAAAATCCGCCTTATTTTTCCATTTGCCTAAGCCCATTATAGTAGATTTTTGGACGTTTAATTTTGCCCCACTCCCTTTGCCGAAAAACGAGAACGTCTCCAAAATGATCCGTACAGATTTTTCAGTGGTCGGAAAGAAAATGGTATCGTCCGCATAAGCACGCAGCTTTTGTTCACCCTTCCCTGGTATGAACGTACCCCTGACATTGTCGTCCTGTCGTATCTTTTCTAGAAGTGGCTCTAGAGCGACAACGTACAGTAAAGGGGACAAGGGACATCCCTGTCTCACTGACCTAGTCAACCTGAAAGAATTGGTTAGGGTATGGTTTAATAGAATGCGACTTTCCGGTTTCAAATATAAAATTTTGACCCATGTCCGAAAATAATTTCCCACGTGCAGTGTGAGAGAGTTTTGTGGAGGTATGAGTGAGATATTCTGTCGAATGCTTTTTCTTGATCTAAAGAGAGAATTGAGGACTGACAGTTTTTCAGATGTGTGTAGTTGGTGATGTCCCTTATGAAGTGTGTGTGTTGCTGGATATTCCGGTGTTGTACACTACATTGCTGGTCTTCATGAATGAGAGATGACATTACTGGTTTCAATTTATTTGTCAAAGTCTTTGTTAAAATCTTGTAGTCTACATTTAAAAGCGAGATAGGTCTGTAACTCTTTAAAAGTGTCTTGTCAGTGTTCTCCTTCGGAATAAGAGTGATGTAAGACGTGTTGAAACTGGATGGGAGTTCATGTTTGTGGAAAGAACATTTCTACTTTTTTTTTTTTTTTTTTTTTTTAAATGAAAATGTTTATTCAATTCATGACCACATGGTACAACAAACGCATAGAACACATTTTTCGTATTAATAAATAAAGATAAAAAGTAGTACTTCACAATAACAACCAACGTGGACTCGCTAATGTTTGCATGGAATAGAAAAATGCTACCAAATGTACAAAGCTTAATCAACTGTAGAAATAAAATATGAACAAAGATACACTGGGCATTGACTGGCAAATGTGAGAAATAGAAGTAAAACTTTCCATGTCATCACAAAACAGCCATCTTCAACCAACAAGACAAACAATTGTACCAGCTCATTTCAGAATTAAAAATTTCTGTGATGAATGCATGCGATTCACCTTCTTCGTCAAATTCTAATCTTTAAAACTGCAGAGAAACAAACTCCCACGGCATAAAGTTTGATACCACCTGCGATTGAATAAGCCTGCCAAGCAATAAAAATGTCTACAACTATATATGATGGCTACCATTAATCCTGAACTTTATTCATCAATAAATACCACATCTAGAGGCTAACTGACATTGGCAACTGATATTTGATCATAAAATTAGAGAATAGAACACATTGACAATTCAGGAAATCAGGATAACATGAAGGGATAAATGCTGCTGAGACCATGACGACGTCGGGGG